>JADBJO010013598.1:0-7500 GCA_016801955.1 Conus betulinus
TGTTTGTACTGTCCTAATGTTAAATGTGATCTATTTTTTTGCTTGAAGAAGACCCAGAGGTCGAAATGCATCGTGTCTTGTCCTGTACTTTGTTTGTCAATGTCCTTGGCGGCAACTAACCCCACTCTTTACACATTGTATGTGTTGATTTTCGACACAGTGTAGTTAGAACGCTCGGCCAAATGGCACCTGCGACGCATCGGGATGTGTGACGCGCTTCGTTTTCGTGTGAACGGATGGGTGTATGTATTGGAATAAAACAATCATCGTACCGTCTATTGCAAACACAAATAAACAACACAGAGTTCAAAAGGAAACTGTATTCTTTATTCTTCACAATTTCATCATCTGATTCTAAACGCATTATTCATAGATACTGCCAATTGAAAAGCATATTTTTCACTCAGCTGAACTTCCCGTACGCTGAAAGAGGGGCTGCCGGTGAAATAAATCTTGATTGAGGCTTAGCGTGAGTGTGTTTACTTCAGCCATTTGGACCGTCCTAAAGGAGTTAACTCACGACATCTCCCTTATCAACAAACAATAAAACATATGTATTCCTTGACAACAAGCAATAAAACACATGCATAAAAAAACTTGTGCTGTAGACAGTTTATGGTGGACATCTATTTAGTCATGTCAAGATTTCATTCTTGGTATCGTCGAGGTGTCCTGACAATACGTCCTGATCTGCTCATTGGTGGTCCCCTTTGCTGGTGTCCATGTTCTGTCTCTGGCAGTTCAGGGTTCTGCTGCATTGGCTGACACACGTCCTTTTGGCCTTGGTTATCAGCTGCATTTTTCCTTCGTTTGTCCAAGCAGCTGCTTGTGCTTGGTGATGCAGGGTCTTGTGTCTGGCCAACGGGACGCTTTCCTTGTCTCCCACTCGTTGATGTCAGATGTTGTGTATCAGGCTCAGGGAATGACTCGGCTCTTGTCCTAAGGTCCACTCTGTTTCTTCTGAGAGTGGTGCCATTGTCCAGAGCTATCAGGTACGAGTGGGGTTCATCTCTTATGCGAATGACAGTAGCAGGTTTCCACTTTCTTGTGTCATGATCCAGTACCCATACGGGTTGTCCCTGATGCAGAGGGGGTAGCTGTTCTCCAGCACGCCTATTGTGGTTCCTTGTCATCTTGTCGCATCTCTCTGCCATTGTCTCTCGTTGTGATAATGGAGCTGGCTCAGATCTGGATGGAAGCGTTGTAGCTAACTTCCTCTTCATCAGCATCTCGCCTGGGGAAGGCAGCTTGTTGCAGACTGGCGTTGCTCTTAGCTGCAACAAGGCTAATTCAACATCTTGTCCAGTTCTTTGACGCTTTTTGATAGTGTTCTTGACTGTTTGGACTTGACTTTCAATGAAACCATTTGATTTTGGGTATCAAGGTGATGATGTGTTATGCTGTATGTTCAGGGATGTCAGGAAGTCCTGGTATGCTTTGCCAACGAATTTCGGTCCATTGTCACTGATTATGATATCAGGTTTGCCAAACAGGGCCAGCATCTTTTTTGTCTCAATGGAAACAGTTGAGCTGCTTGCTCGGTCACAGGGAACTTCGAGAAGTAATCAGCGATGATCAGGTAAGTTACGCCATCTATTTCAAAGAGGTCTGTGCCTAGTTTTTTCCATGGTGTACTGGGTATCTCATGTGGAGTCAGTGGGCTCACTTTGATTTGCTGGTCTGGTTTCTTGGCATGCTTCACAGGCCTGAATCATGTCTGTGATGTCTTTGGTAATGTTCGCGCAAAAACACAGATTCTCTTGCCAACAACCGCATTTTTTCAATCCCTTGGTGAGCTTTGTGCAGTTGTAACAAGATGCTTCTTTGTAGTGATGAAGGAATGATGACTTGAGGGCCTTTGAATATGATGCCATTTTCCACTCCCAATTCATTCTGAAGGACCAGTAGTACCTTATTTCTGTTGGAACTTCCTTGATTGACTCTGGCCAACCGTGGATGATGGTTTCCTTGAGCAAGCAAAGTGCGTGATCTCTGTCCGTTTCTTCACGCAGTTCTTCTTGCTTGCTTTTTGTTGGTGAAGTTGATGAGATCAAGGTAATCAAAGTCGATTTCTTCCGGTGTCCAGTCTACACCATCAATCCTCTCATCAAGGGGAATGCTCTCTTTGTCCTTGGGATCTGGTAGCCGTGACAGCATGTCAGATAGGGTCATGGTGCTTCCTGGCTTGTATGTCAGTTGAAAATCCAACCCCTGGATTTTGTACAGCGTCCTTTGCAGACGGGGTGGAGCCTTGTGCAGTGGTTTGTCAACAATCATCACCAGTGGCTTGTGGTCTGTCGCAACTTTGAAATGTCTGCCGTATAAGTAGGTGTGGAAGAGGGTTATGCCAAACACAATTGCCAACATTTCTCTGTCTATGTTGGGGTAGTTGCTCTGTGTTTGATCAAGTGTTTTTGATGCAAAAGCAACTGGACAGTTGCTCTGGAGAAGGGCGGCACCCACTCCTTTTTGGCTTGCATCCACCTCCAGTGTAACAAACTTCTTTGGATCGTAGTAGTATGCCAGGCAGGCTTCACTGGATAAAGTTGCTTTCAGTTCGTTGAAGCAGCTGATGTGGTCTTCATGCAGGATGAATGGCGTATCCTTCTTCAGTAGATCTCTGAGTGGTTGTGATTTGTCACTGAAGTTTGGGAGGAATGATGCCATGTATGTCATGATGCCGAGGAATCTCTGGAGGTCCTCTTTTGTCTGTGGCACAGGCATTTGTTTGATGGCTTGACCTTTTTCTGGATCGGGTTTGATGCCATCGGCGGAGTAGGTGTTTCCAGAGAAGGATATTTGTGACTTGTGGATTTCACATTTTTCAGAATTGAAGACCAATCCACATTTTTCTGCTCTATCCATGAGGCCTTTGAGGTTGTGATCATACTTCTTCATACTTCTTCATCCTTTCCATGGACACACACATCATCGTGTATACCCCTGACTCCTGGCAGATCTTCGAGGATCTCGTCCATTTGCCTGGAAGATGTCTTGGCTTACGTTCAGCCCGAAAGGAAGTCTGGTCCAGCAGTAGGTTCCAAATGGTGTTCTGAACGTGGTGAGTAACTGGCTATCTGGGTCCAGGTGAACTGACCAATATCCAGCTTTTGCATCCAGTTTGCTGAACACACGTGAGCCGGCAAACTCAGCGTTCAACTCTTCTAGTGTGGGGATTTTGTGCGGGCATCTCTTCAGTGACTGGTTTAACTTCTTGGGATCAGTGCAGATTATCGAAGACCCATCTTTCTTTATTGAGAAGACTAGACTTGAACACCAGTCTGTATGCTCTGTGACTGGTCGAATCACTCCGTTGTCTTCCATTTTTTGGAGTTCTGCTTTCAGTTTTTTCTTGATGTGAACCGGGCATTTCCTTGGTGGGTCAATGAATGGTTTGGCATCCTGCTTGACGAAGAGTTTTGCAGGGTTTTTGAAATCTCCCAATGTGTCGAACTGTTTGGGATACGCGTTTTTCAAATCTTGAACAGATTTCAAGTCAGAGGCAGGGAGGTTTGACTCGTGCTTGTGGTTCACTCTTCACTGCATTGCAGCTGATCGTAACCAGGTTCAGCTTTTCACATGTGGGCAGGCCTATGATAGGTGTTCCAGGTACATCCACCACGTAGAATTTGGCAGTTATATAGTCTGTTTGCTTTTTTATCTTGATCGTGATTGTTCCCAGGCATGGAATATCCTGGCCATTGTATGCTGTCAGTCGTACATTGTGTTCTTTCTGAAGCACACACCCTTGAATTTGTCTCCATACATCTGTCGAATTGTGAGCACCGGCAATGTGTTTCCTGCTGCACCAGTGTCCCATTTTCAGTTTTAACTTATGTTTGCCTCTTTTCTGTGGCAGTCTGATGCGAAGATTAGTGAAGGCCTCTTTTCGCACTGTTTGACTGGATATTTGGATGCAGTCAAACTGCTCATCGTTGTCGCTAGAATTTCCTGTGTCAGTGTCATAGTCTCCAGTTTCATTTGTATTTCTAGATTTCTTCTTGTAACGTCTGTGCTTCCTGCTGACGTCACTGCTCTTTCTCTCTCTGTTGCTGTGTGTACTGCGGCATTCACTCTTCCAGTGGTTCTTTTTTCCACAAGCTCTGCACGTGTCTCCAAATGCAGGACATTTGCCTGGTGGGTGAGTTAGTCCACAGTTCCTGCATTTGCCTTTCATTTGCTGTGCGTCGACATTGACAGGAGGTATGGCTGCCATGGCTTTGAGTTTACTCTTTCCTTCAATGACTGCTTCAAAATTTGTGGCCCATCAGAGCTTGTTCAAGGGAATATGCCTTTTCTTTGCTCAGGAGTTCTCTCTGGAAAGCTTCGATTGGTGTCGATGCTATGATCAACTCAAGCAGTCTTTCTTCTAGCTCATTCTGCTCAAACTGGCACTTAAGTGCAGTAGTTCTGGCTCTTGTGCAAAAGTCATCCAGAGTTTCGTTTTCTGATTGTCTCATGCTCATCAACTGCAGGGCGGTGAACTCGGAAATTGATACTGACTTGTAACTGGCCTGCAAAAAACGTCCACAGTTTGTCTGGGTCTTCTTGTCTTGCTCAGACAGCCCAGAAGCGTGTAGTCGTTTGATACCTTCAGCGCCAAGGCCACGTAGAATTTTTAACACTTTCTTCTCTAGCCTAGTTAAGTTTTTGACTTCCAGAAAGTATGCGATGGTCTGCTTGAAAATGACTAGTGCTTCAGCTAGGTTCTCTCTGACCAGTCCATCTCCGGAATTTTCGCCATATTGCTTCTTTCGAGCTATTTTACCGCTGCCACCATGAAATAAATCTTGACTGAGGCTTAGCGTGAGACTGTGATTACTTCAGCCATTTGGAACTTCGTTATGATGACCGTCCTAGTTACCATAACGGACTTAACTCACAACAGCTGGTACCTAATATGAGCTGTTCACCATGTCATATAGTGTGTTTCTGTATGCAACATTATGTCCCAGTGTGTGTATGTGTGTGTGTGTGTGTGTGTGTGTGTGTGTGTGTGTGTGTGTGTGTGTGTGTGTGTGTGTGTGTGCGTGCGTGTGTGCGCACACGAGTGTACTGCGCGCGTGCGTGTTTGTATGTTTATGACTCGTGAACACAGAACTATGTGTGTGTGTGTGTGTGTGTGTGTGTGTGTGTGTGTGTGTGTGTGTGTGTTGTGCTTGTTTTTTTTGATGTGAATTATGAACACTTGTAAAGCACCCTGTAGCCTATGTTGTTAGGGTGGGTGCTATACAAATTGTCCACATTATTACTGTTATTATCCATTTTAGTATTCCATAACCAAAAAGGAGTATATTTCTTACCTTGAACTTTTAATATGGATCTTACAGCGCAATTCTTACAGCAAACTCATTGCGCTGTATACACAAATTCAAACTCGCACCAACAAGCACAAGTGCATTACACACACACATACAGTGACACACACTGCTGATTTAGTTGACCAATCTCATTCATTAAAAAAAAAAATCATGAAACAAAAATATTATTACAATGCCTTCGTCCTCCCCCCCCCCCCCCCCCCCCCCCCCCCCCCCCCCCACACCCACGTATGCAATTCATTTTCCATCTTTTTCTTCTCTTTGTACTGCCACTCCATCCCTCCGTCCCCCCCCCCCCCCCCCCCTCGCCCTGTTTTTGGGGTGTGGGGGTGTGGGTGGGGGGGAAGTGGCGCTAATTTAATACTTACTTGATATGCTGGGTGTTGCGAGTTTTTTTTTACAAGACCTATTCACCACTCCTGTTTGAAAACTAGACTTGCGTGCGTGGGAAGTATCACAGAAATGTTTGGCTATAGGCTAAAAGCCTTTTGCCCTCATTATTAGTGTCCATTAATATGCTTTTGGATCACTACATAGTGACTGTCCCTTTCGGGTTAAATCAGGCTTAGTATATACTACATTTATTACCACTTTAGTGAAGATTTCAATCAATGGGAAATACTTGGTCCTTAAAAGTTTTGTCAATCTGATTTCTGAAGGCGTTAACTGATGATGCATTAATGGTATCATATGGAAGGTTGTTCCACAGATTAATAATATGATTAGTAAAAAACCTGTGGAACTGGTTAGTTACAAAGTTGGTCTTTCTAAGTTTCAAGCTGTGCCCTCCAGTCTTATCATTGTTAGCCATGGTGAACAGGGAAAAGGCAGTGGAGGGATCGTAAATATGTGCATGATCTTAAATACTTCGATCAGATCACCTCTTGGTCGCCTGAATTCTAGCTGGGCAACCTGAGTAGAGCCATACGCTCCTCGTAACCAAGATCTCCAGTACCAGTTATACACTTGGTAAATCTACGTTGAACGCCTTCAATCATATATATATATGTATCCCTCATTTTCTCTCTGTTTGGAATGGAATGGAAGGTCTAGCATTAACCTTTAAACACATTTCAACAGATATGTTGTTACCTTTGCTTGCCATCAGCAGCCTCCCTGATCAGTTTCTCTAAATTGAGACGAGATTGTTCTTGTTGACACTTCTCTTCATCAGTAAAAGCAGCACCTGGAAACACACACATAGTTCTTTCCATTCACTGACAAAAAAAAAAAAAAAAAAAAAGAAATAAAAACAAAACGCATATGATTATCAGTTTCAAGTCTTAAATAGACAAGTCTTTTCTCTTTCACACGGTTAAAACAGGACTTGAAACTGACACCTGCTTCCACTTTATCTGCAAGAATGGGGACTCCACACAGACGGCTTTTCTTCTACATGATGAAGATCAGGACTTGAACACAAACACATTTCCTTTCTTGTCTGATAGAACGAGGATTTGAAACAGACACTTGCTTGTGCTCATACGTAATAAAATCAGGACTTGCAATGGACACACTTCACAGTTATCTGCTTCAATCTGGATCTGACACACGCTTTCTTTCAAACCTCAGTAGATCAGGACTTGAAACTGTTGAGCCTGTCAGGATGAACACTTCAAATGACACATGCTTCCACTCACACCTTGTCAAATCAGCACTTGAAAAAGGCACACTTCATGCCATACCTGTGACAGAGAAAGTGATTTTCTGACTAAAACTAGTTTGACCAAACATTTCTCTGTGAAACACTTGGATGTCCTCCTGCTTTTCAGGGAAAGGTGCAGAAACTGAAACTTACAATGAATCAACTGACAGGCCATGTATGTCAAGGGTCATCACCCTGGCTGTTCTGCTTATGTGTACAGTGTACAATGCATGCTTAGTTCCCTTCTCTCCCAAATTGTTTTCAACAAGGATCTAATTATTATGGCCACGTTCAAATTATGAATATGTCACGTAGGTACGAGGCATTTGGTTGGGTAACTATTTTGTAAAATTATTTCAACTTGTTTCAGAAGCAAAATTCGTATTCATACTCTGACATGGCGCAGAAGAGAGGCAATATTTTGTAACATACATGGATGACAAGATTTCAGGAGTATGAATTGAAAGGTAAGAAGAAAGCAAGATCAAGATACATGTGTGTGTGTGTGTGTGTGTGTGTGTGTGTGTGTGTGTG
>JADBJO010013598.1:15000-22500 GCA_016801955.1 Conus betulinus
CAGACGATCCTTCATGCCCCCCTCTGCCATGAAAAAAAACAAACAGTGGAGCATGTCCTTAGCTCATGTAAAGTAGCCCTGGCCCAAGGAAGGTACACATGGAGGCACAACCAAGTGCTCAAAGAGATTGTACAAGTAGTCTGGGCTAGTACCAACACACAAAAGGGAAAATCAGGACTCCAAAAGCACCCCGCAACATTCTTCACGGCAGGACGCAGCGCGAATCATGGCCAAGAACAACAGTGCCACTCGGAACATGCAGGTAGAGTCTGCTGGACGGGGCAGATGACTGGGAGTGCACTGCAGACCTCCCAGAATGGAAGAGTCATCCAGAGATCATCAGCAAGAGTGGCATGAGACCAGACATAGTGGTCCACTCTCAGTCAACCAAGCAGCTGATCATGATCGAGCTCACGGTGCCATATGAGAACAGAATGGAGGCAGCTCAAATCTACAAGACTGAAAAGCATGCTGATCTGGCAAACAGCCTGAGGAGAGAAGGCTATCAGGTCAAAGACCTCACTGCAGAAATTGGAGCTATGGGATTTGTAGGAACATCTGCTTACAGCCTCATGAAACAGCTCTCATTTGCAGGGAGGGAAAAAAAACCAGAGCCCTGAAAGCAATGGCAGAAGCAGCAGAGAGAGGTGTTCAAGCTGGATCTGGTCAAGGAGGTAACAAAAGTGAACTTCCTAAGGCTTACCTTTCCTACAAATATCAGGTGTCCCAGTGGCTCAGTAGTTAGTGCGCGAGTCATTAAGTGGAAAATGAACATGTCCAGAGGGACATGGGTTCGAATCCCAGCCATGGCTCGTCCCAAGATGGAAAAAAAAAAAAAAAAAAGGAGCAGCAGAGGGACATCCGGAGTCATGAACCGGGTGTGGCCCAACCCCCCTAGAGAGTGTCGGGAGATAAGGGGCCGAAACACTTGCTTGAAGGGGGCTTCTCTTCTGAGGACTCTCTGCTGCCACGCTCTCCACGAGTTTCTTTTACTTTCTCTCTCTCTCTCTCTCTCTCTCTCACACACACACACACACACACACACACACACACACATAAATATACAAGGTGCATGGGTGGTAGTGAGGTGCGGGGAGTGGGGAGTGGGTGGTGGGTGGGAGTCATTCTGGTGGTATGTCAGAATAACTCCCCTGGAGTCAAACTGAAACACAGAGGGAGTTAGTTTCTTATATTCTAGTTTAACTCCCAGGGAGTTAAAATTTACCAGTGAACAGTTTAACTCCCTGGGAGTTAAACCATTAGGGGAGTTAAAACTTTTCGTTACACCCGGTACATTTTCAAGGGGAGACAATGTGAATGCACAGCTGGGCAGAACACATGTGACGGACAACCTTACAGGACGAAAACTGTGAAACTGCGCACAAACACATTCAGACTGATCAGTTTAAAATAGTGTACAATTTGCCTTGCAGAATGGTACGTAGAGTGAAGAATGTGAAACCAACTCACTCAGTTGTTGTTGTTTTTTTTTTGAAGATAATAAGTAGGTCCCGCAATCACAGAGTGAACTTGACACATGAGACGTCTTCAGCATTCTTTAATGACAATTCACTAATCAACATGGGAATTGGTCAAAAGCAATATCCCAGACAACGTGACAAACAGAAAAAAAAAAAAACGAAACATAACACACCATGAGACCGAACACACAGACCGAGAGGAAATACGAGAGTCAGACAGACAGGCAGACAGACAGACACGGAGAGACACAAGATGCACAGCGATGAGTTGAGACAAAAGAATGAGACAAAAGAAGATAGACAGAGGAAAGCAGGGATGAAAAGATGTAAGGAATGATAGCAACCAACATCAGCAACATGAACGAAAAGACATCCAGCAAAAAAAAAAAAAAAAAGAAAGAAAATAACTGACGACCGACATTTTTCATAGAGGAAATCAAAAGACAAAGATACGAAAGAAAGAAAGGAACTTTGAAAGTGTGTGGGGGTGGGGGGGGGGGGGGGGGGGGGGGGGGGGGGGGGGGGGGGGTAGAGAACAGTAAAGGTACACAGGAAGAAAAGAAACGAAAGAAAGGGAGTGAAACAAGACTGGATGATAGAAAGAAAGAAGGAAAGATCGATAGATAGAAAGAAAGACAGACATCATCAAAAATAAAAAAGAAAGAAATACACACCAAAACAAGGTACAAATGACACAAAGTTGCCATCCGTCTGTCTGGAGAGACAATGGTGTTGCGCGCCATGGATCAGTCAGTTGTGGAGTTGCAGCGCTTGCTGTGGCTGAAGAGCCAGATCCTCGAACGGCAGACTCTGTTGCAGTTGCTGCAGGTGAAGTCTCCGTCATCAGTGTCTGTGGGTGCCGACGCCATTCTTTGCCCGTCTGCGGCGCCTCCGTTCTTCCCACTGGGGCCTCTCTCCTCTGCTCTGCTCTGCTTGCTTGATGCCGGCCTTGACGGTTGGCTGCCAGCCGACCCGGTCTGAAAGCTGCTGTCTCCAGGTCTGCTGGGTCGAGGCTGCTAAAGACAAACACAGAAATCTTCAACAACAACAACAACAACAACACAACAACAAAAGTACAGAAAGAAGAATGAAAGATAGCCACCATGTGGATATTTAAAGAGAGAGAGAAGAGAGAGAGAGAGAGAGAGAGAGAGAGAGAGAGAGAGAGAGAGGGAGAGAGAAAGAGACAACAAAAGCAATGCAAAAATTGACAATACATAAGCATAGAAAGGGTCAATGAAGTACAGAAAGAATGAAAGACGGGCACGAGCAAGTGTTCAACAAAGAAAAAAAGAAAGAAAGAGAAGAGAAAGAATAAACAACAAAACTACTCCAAAAAGGATACAAAGACATAAACTGAAATTTTTTAAACAGTAAAGTATAGGAAAAATAATAAAAGATGGACAACGAAAAACAAAAGTTTTTTCAAGAAGAAGAAGAAGAAGAAGCTCAACAAGAGAATGTTTTTGGTTGCTTGCTTGTTTGTTTGTTTGTTCTCCTCGTGGGCAACAACAGTGTGCTGCACTCGCCTCCCGTTGATCTCGTCTGGCCTAACTGGCAGACTACACTAAACCACGTAGATCTTGTTCCTCTGGTTTCTCCCCCCGAGTTTTCTTTCTCCCATCGGGAGGAGGACGACTGGCTATTCTGTCATAGAAATAACACCTCGGTTCAATGGGAACAGGTCGACCTCAAGCTCTCGCCCCTGACCGTCGACAGCGGAAATTTTTCTCAGAGAGAGAGAGAGAGAGAGAGAGAGAGAGTGTGTTTCGTGGGAAGGTGAAGATAATGCAGAGTACACTGCTTCCCCCCCCCCCCCCCCCCAAACACGTGCATGCATGAGTGCGTGCCTGCATACATGAATGTGTGCCCTGTCTGTGTGTGTGTGTATTCGCGCGCGTAGCTGCATACGTTAGTGCCGGTGTAACGATCCATTTTAACTCCCCTCCACTTTTTAACTCCCGGGAGTTAGAATTAGCAGGTGCCAGTTTTAACTCACCGGGAGTTAAAACAAACCACGCCAGAATGACTCCCCCCCCCCCCCCCCCCCCCCCCCCCCCCCCCCCCCCCCCCCACACACCGTTTTAGATTAACTCTCCCACCCTACAACATTCAGTTTTATGTGTTAGTCACGATATGACAAATAAACATTTAATATGCATCCCCTCCCCTCCCTCCCTCTCCCTCCCTCTCTGTCTGTCTGTCTGACTGTCTGTCTGTCTGTCTGTCTGTCTCTGTCTCCCCCCCACCCCCCACCTTTCTTTCAGTCTCTTGTTCACTCTCTCACTCTCATTGTTTGTCTGTCTGCCTTTTTGCTTGTCTGTCTGTCTGTCTCTCTTAATCTCTCTCTCCCTCTTTCTTTGCTTGTATCTCTGTCTGCCTGTCTATTTGTTTATCTGTCTCAGTGTCTCTGTCTGTAGTGTCTCCCCCCACTTCCCCCTCTCTCTGTCTGTTTTTTCTTTCTTCCTTTTACTCCCCCCTCTCTCTCTCTCTCTCTCTCTCTCTCTCTCTCTCTCTCTCTCTCTCTCTCTCTCTCTCTCTCTCTCTCTGTCTCTCTCTGCATGCTTCTAGTCAGCTTTGTTTACTATTATTAAGACAGATTGGATTAATAGGCTTTTATGTTAGCCTAAGATCTTTATCCTTGTCAAGGAAAGTTTTCAAGTGTCATGTGTCAAGTGTCTCCCTTCAGTGTGTGTGTGTGTGGGGGTGGGGGGGGGGGGGGGGGGGGGGGGGCGCAGTCCTGGCATAAGGCCAGAATGACTCCCCCCCCCCCCCCCCCCCCCCTTCAATTTTTTTAACTCCCTGGGAGTCAATTTGGATCAACATTTCTTGATCGAAAGTAACTCCCCGGGAGTTAGCTTAGGCACGTGCGTATTTTAAACTCTACCCCCCCCCCCCCCCCCCCCATTCCTGTGCCTTTTATCTCTCCCTCTGTCTCTCTCCCACTCTCTTCGTTTGGGTACAGCAGATTTCTGTTTTTTTTTTTTTTTTTTTTTTTTAATTATTATGGCATTTCTTGGAAATATGTTTACATCTGTGCATAACGTTTTGACACGGGCAAGTGTGCGCGCCCCACGTCCCAAAACAACAAAGCCGGCCAAAGCTGGCACGGGAATCATGTTCCTTTTTCTTTTTCTGGTTTTCCTGCAAGTTGTTCCATGATGAGCGATGCACACAGAAGCTGCTGGTTGGAAGTGGTTGGAAAAAATTGCAGTGGAACACATTGTGTGGACATAGAGTGACGGAAGACAGTTCAGTGTGTGGACAAACACTTCTACAGTACAATACAGTTCAGAGTGTGGCTATACAGAAGTGGTGTACAATAAAGAGTTTGGATATACTCCCCTGGATTCATTCTACTGTTAGAGGTTAGTGGTCAGTACGTAACTCTCTCTCTCTCTCACTCACACTCTCTCTCTCTCTCTCTCTCTCTCTCTCTCTCTCTCTCTGTGTGTGTGTGTGTGTGTGTGTGTGTGTGTGTGTGTGTGTGTGTGTGTGTGTGTGTGTGTGTGTGTGTGCACGTGTGTCTCTGTCTCTGTGTGTGTGTGTGTGTGTGTGTGTGTGTGTGTGTGTGTGTGTGTGTGTGTGTGTGTGTGTAATTGTGTGTGTAGTATTGTCTGAGTCTCTCATCTGAACCTCAAAACCCTGCATATGACTGTGTTTTCGACCCCAAATTCCAAAAGAAGTTTGATGACCATCCCAGTTCCATTCCACCCTTGGGGATTCGTATTCTTCTCCATCTGAACAAAGCAGGAATAGACCTTGGAGTGGTTAACGACTTCTCCAAGTTTACTGACGACCCTCCATGGACTTTCTTCACACCAGAGGTCCCGGGTTTGATTTAGCCTCATACCGGAAAGATTTCACTAGTTCCTTGGCCTACAAATCCCTTTTTGGTGAACTGTGTTCCAAGTTTCCATCTTTTAAAAAAATTTTCACTGACGGTTCCAAATCTGAGGAGGGAGTTGCCTCTCCGTGTGTTTTGTGCAGTAGTAGACCCCCCTCAGAGATGTGCTGCACACATTCCCACTGACAGCTCCATCTACACTGCTGAGAGCTGACAGCCTTGGTCCTGGCACTTCAGATGATCTCCAAATCGAAACAGAAAGATTTCCTCATTTTGTCAGACTCCCTTTCTGCTTTGGAGGCCATTGCCGGCCGTAATCTTAAGCAGCACCCTCAACTACTGAAAGTTTTTGAACTGTACACTTCCCTAAAATCAAATGGACACAACGTAGTGTTTGCTTGGGTTCCCAGCCATGTGGGCATTCGAGGCAATGAGATGGTTGACCAGCTTGCCAAGAATGCCACAAGGCAAAAGTTGATCAGGTTTACTGTTCCTCACACTGATCTCAAACCCCAAACACAGGCCTATGTCAAAGACCTCTGGCAAGAGGAATGGGACCTTGCAGACGGATAACACACTATTTAAAATCCGTCCAAACCTCAACGAGTTTTCTACCATGTTCCAGAGGTGGCCGTAAAGAAGAAACAGTCCTTTGCTGCTTGCACACAGGCCACTCGTTTTATACCCATTCTTATCTTTTAAAGGTGAAGAAGCTCCGTGGTGTATTCCATGTCATGTTTCACTCACAGTGAAACATATTCTTTTAGATTGTTGGGACTTGCACGATGTGAGACATAAACACTTTACAGCAGAGTCCATGAAAACCCTGTTCAGAGTTGTCCCGCCTGACGTGATCTTTGAGTTTTTCTGAGGGAGATTAACATTTTCCATCTGATTTAAGATTTTACGGAAAGAAAGATTTTTAACAAAGTTTCTGATGCGTTGTTAGAAGATGTAGTTTTAAAGAGATGTGTGAAGGTTTTTTTTTTTTTTTTTTTTGTTTTCTTTTGTTGACTTGTGAGTTGATTTTAACGTGGTGACAGCCCTGATATGGCCCTTTTGGTCGGCTGGGCTATAAGCAACATTACCTTACCTTACTAGTTTAGATCAAAGGGACTGGCAGAGTTCACAAGTTCACGCATGCACGTGCAGGAAACGAATCAGTTTACTGTGGATTATTTCACTCACCTACTGGGCATTGCAAAGGAGCAGATCGACGATTGTCAAACTGGTCTAACGGGCGCATCATGATTTCATTGCTATTTTCAAATTGGCTTGAAATGGAGAAAATTAGAATGAGTTGCTTTCTTCGGACAAAAAAACAAGAGTCATGAACTGTGGAGGGGGGGGGGGGGGGGGGGGGGGGGGGGGGGCGGACAATTCTAGGACTAAGCATTTTGATTTTTTTTAAACTGTATTTGATCAGGCTGGACTTGCCAGTGCAGAAGTGTAGGGGTCAGGCCTACGACGGGGCCAGTAATTTTCAGGGTCACGTTTCAGGAGTTGCAAAACGGTTCCAAGATGAGGTCCCGTCAGCAGTGTCCGTACACTGTTTGGCACACTCAGTCAATCTTGTGTTACAAGAGGCTTCCAGAAAGGTCAAAGTAATACGAGATGCCCCTGACTTTGCCACAGAGGTCATTCAGTTGATCAAATTATCACCCAAAACGACAGGTCCTTTAGAAACAATCCAACATGAAACATCAACTTCGTGCGGCCCGCTCCATTAAACCCCTGTGTGTCCAACAAGGTGGACTGTTCGAACAAGAGCTTTTTGACTCTCTCATTGAGAACTATGAGGCTTTGCAAGAAACACTTGAACTAGTCACACAAGGACATGATGAGTATGCCAGGAGGGCATCCGGCCTTCTTGCTGCACTTATGCAGCAGTTCTCCACCTTTCTTGGGCTCTCACTTTCACGGGATGTCTTTGCTGTGACTGAAGAGCTGGGCGACTGCTGTTCAAAGGAAACAAACGTCCTGTGTGGATGCAACAAAAGCTGCAAACCTCTGTCTGAGAACGTTTGAAAGTATGCGCCAGGACAAAAGTTTCCAGACGTTTTTTTGCCGATGTCTCAACCAAAGCTGCAACGTGTGTGATGAGCCCCGCATTCCGAGACAGAGACAGCCTCCACGAAGACTTGATGAGGGCTCCCAGGGTCACAGCTACTC
>JADBJO010013598.1:27500-51706 GCA_016801955.1 Conus betulinus
GAAAGCGTAAATGCTTCTGTCCCTGCATCCCTACATATGATAATCATATCTTAATAACGAGGGGGAGCGTCGGAGACCCGTCACAACCACCATAATGACACACCGCCAAACTGGTGTTTGATGAACGCTCTGTGCAATACCCTCGTGCCCTCGGCGCAACGTCAATCATGACTGTGGACAAATCTGTGGCCATGCGAGCTTGTACTTCTGACACAGATCGTATGACATTGTTAGCTTCAGCATATCAGTCTTTTTTCTTCAGAATCTGTTTTTTCAAATCGGTATGAACCAGTCATTTTTAAAAAAAAGTCTTCAAAAAGGGTATATGACAGACCGCCCTCAGAACTGCCGATTGACAAACCCCCGTGCGCGCGCGTGCGTGCGTGAGTGTGTGAGTGCGTGCGTGCGTGCGTGCGTGCGTGTGTGTGTGTGTGTGTGTGTGTGTGTGTGTGTGTGTGTGTGTGTGTGTGTGTGTGTGTGTGTGAGAGAGAGAGGAGACAGAGAGAGAGAGAAGTGGTTTAATGGAAGCACACCTATGTTCTAAGACCAAGAAGAGCAAAGGTGAGGCATTGGGAGAGAGGGAGGAGAAGAGAGAGAAAGGATGGGTGGGACAGAGATGAAGGGAAGTTGGGGGGGGGGGGGGGGGGGGGGGGCAGAAGGAGGGACGGAGAAAAAGAGAGACAGACAGGGAGCTGGAAAGGGAGGGGGGGGGGGGGGGGGGGACACTCTTCTTGCATGTTCTTACAGCCAGGATTGCAACCATGTCGATCAGTTAGTCCGACAATCAGTCTAATACTAAAGGGTACCTGATTATCAAACATTCTCATCCCATACATGCGTATTTCGCTTTTCACGAGCACAACAAACGGTTTGTACAAATGGACATGAATATATTAGCCAGGTTGGTAGCTTTCACTCTCTGCCCCCCCACCCCCTTTCCACCAATTTCCCAACCTTTACGCGTCCTTCCTTTCTTTTCTTGCACCTGTGTTTGAAAACGTCGAGAATTCAAGAGCTACTGGTGTGTTTTTTTAAGACTCTCATAATGTTCTGAACACGAGTTCTTCTACACGGTAGGAGACCGAAGTGTGAGTGCTTTATCTATGTCCAGTACACATGTATTGAGTCAGCCAGTTCATGAGTTAATCATCATCTATTCATTTTTCCAGAGGCCTCAGCTCGGGAAGAAGGGAGATGACACACCTGGCATGCCCTCACCAACAAGGCTTCGGAGACAACCCCCTAAGTTTTGTGCACACCAAGTCACACGTCTCCCAGTCCGACTCCTATTCCGTCGACCAGGCCTCTCCTCTTATGCAGCGCCCCGACCGCAGGTTTGGCGCGTGTGAGGACGACTTGGCTTCAGATACGTCATCCATGATGTCCTTTTCATTTGAGTCTGTCGAAGGTGGGAGTCCCTTTGGAGAACTGAGCAGGTCACCTCCAGGTCGGGTGGAGAGAGAAGGGTACAAGGTAAAGGCCATTTCTGACCTAGACACAGAGTTCAACTCCTTCAGGATTTCTTGTCAAAAGGGCAGCTTCTTCACCAGGACATCAGACAGGTCTGCAGATCCCAAGAGCCGTGACGACGCCGTGGAGTGCAAGGACCAAAGCGGGAAACTGTTCACTGCCAAGTTCTTCAACCGCATGGGACAGAAAGGGAATCTGAGCAACGTGACTCACGTGAGTCACGTGTACAGAGGGACGATTCTCGTCACGGACCTGCTGGGAGGAAAAGTCCTGCACCTGGCGCGCAGCGGACGGGTCATCAAGTGGTTCGACCTGGGGCAGGGGTCCAAGCCTTGGTGCGCATGCGTCACGCCACTAGGTCACATGGCGGTGACTCTCAGGCAGCCGGCCTGCGTGACAGTGTGGTCCGGCAACGGAACGCTGCTGCAGGAGTTTGGTCACGACCTGCTGCAGTCTCCCACCGGACTGGCTTGTGACCACCAAGGCTGCTTCATCGTGGCTGACGAACGGACCAACAGAGTGCTGGTCTTCAGTCCCTGACGGCCACTTCCTTCGATACCTATCGCAGACACCTTCTTCTAACTCAAAGAGGGGGCCTGGTCAGCCAGTTTTGATTAACAAGAGCAAAACTGATGTAGGGAACAGCCTCCTCAGTGACAACAAATCTGTGAATGCTGACAGAACGGACACAAATGCCAAAATCAAGACTCGGTGAAGACCAAGAAAAAGGTAAGGATATACGAAGACACCACCGAGATACAGGACATGGATTCAGAAGAGAGTGTCGTGCAGAAAGATAGTATGAGCAAGGTACCAGATGCCACGGGAAAGATTGCAGCTAATGATGTCTCTTCGGTGATTCAGGGGGCAGCCGTACCAGAACCCTACGCCTTCACTCTGCCCAAGTACGTGTGTGTCTCAGCCTCCGGCCACATCATCGTGTCGGACTCTGGCAGTAACAGTGTCAGGGTGTTCACTGCTCAGGGAGTGTACCTGCACTCCATGGGCGGTTCAGGCAGCAAGGACGGGCAGCTCAAAGTGCCTTACGGCGTGTGCAGCGACCAGGACAACAACATTTATGTGGCTGACCACTACAACGACCGCGTCAGCGTGTTCTCCCTCCAGGGCGAGTTTCTGCAGCATGCACTCACTGCCGTGTCCGGTTTGTGCCGCCCCAAAAGTATTGCTGTCCGCCCTGCGCATGTCCGGAAGCTGTTCGTGGCTCATGGGGGTCTTCGCACTAGGGAAATTCTCGTGTATCGCTTGGAGTCGACTCTCTGTTATATCACATTTAAGTGTGATTTGTAAGCACGCAACTTTGCTGGTCTTTTGCATTTGGCTTATAGACAATGCGTAATGCTTAAGCTTCATTGCTTGTAGGAGTGCATTCTGAAGGGGTGCATGGGATTTTTACCTTCACAAATTTTCTGATGAAATATGTGACAGCTTCACTCTAATTATGGCAAAATATGCCCGGTTATGTCGTAATCCTAGAGCTTAGATGCTCTCAGTCAGTCGCGTAGTGTGTGTGTGTGTGTGTGTGTGTGTGTGTGTGTGTGTGTGTGTGTGTGTGTGTGTGTGCGTGCGTGCGTGCGTGCGTGCGTGCTGCTGCGCGCGCGCGCGTGTGTGTGTGTATGCGTGTGTGTGTGTGTGTGTGTGTGTGTGTGTGTGTGAAACAGAAACAGAAACAGAAGGCAAATGTATGTCTTTTAAACAGAAGACAATCGTAATGACCGTGTTGAGCCAAGGATCTTGTAGCGCATTCCCTCGCAATCAAAGATGAGCTTAATCCTGCTAATTATCATGATCTCTTGTGAGGCATTATATGACTTTTCCTTTTACACGATAATGATGAGCTGCTAAAAACGGAACGTAACTCTGTTGGAATACAGAGCACTGAGAGGGAGAACTACCCGACACAAGGCTCTTTGAACAGAGGGGTATGGAATAAAGATCTGCTGAAATATAAAGTTGCAGAGAGGTGTATTTATCGGATTAAAGGCGTGTGGGGAGAAATATCTACAGAACTGTAGGGTTCTAGACTTGTAGGGAGCAAAAGCTGTGGGGAGAAAAGGATATTGAAGTGTAGAGCTATCGTGAGGTCAAGCTTTTAAAAAATAGAGTGGTGGGGACAAAAAGAAGTTAGAATACAGAGATATGAGGATAAATTGGTGTTAGAATGTCCAAACGTGGGAATAAAAAGCTGTTGAAATATAGAGTTATGGAAGAAGGAATTTCAGAACATAGAATTATCAAAGAAGAAAGACCTGTCGGAATTCAGACGTGCGGAGGAACAGCTGCCTGAAAGTGTAGCTGTAGAAAGGAAGAGCTACTAGGATGTAAAGTTCTAGTAGGGGAGAAATAGTAGAATATAGAATTGTGGGGAGGTAGAGATAGTAGGATATAGAGTTGTGGGGAGGTAGAGATAGTAGAATATAGAGTTGTGGGGAGGGATAGATGGTAGAATATAGAGTTGTGGGGAGATATAGAGATAGTAAAAGATAGAGTTGTGGGGAGGTAGAGATAGTAGAATATAGAACTGTGGGAGGTAGAGATAATAACATACAACGCTGTGGTGAGGAAGAGCTATTAGAACACAATGTTGTGGGGAGGAAGAGCTATTAGAATATAACGTTGCGAGGAGGATGAGCTATTAGAATACGACGTAAAACACGGACCTGTTGTGAGGAGGAAGAGCTGTTATAACACAAGAGTTTGTGGGTGAAATGTGGGACGTGTGAGGAGGGAGCTATCATAACACAAGAGTTGTGGGATGAAATGTGCACGTGTGTGAGGAGGAAGAGCTATCATAACACAAGAGTTGTGGGATGAAATGTGGACGTGTGAGGAGGAGGAGCTATCATAACACACGCGTTGTGGGGTGAAACGTGGACGTGCGAGGAGAAGCTGTTATAACACAAGATGGTGTGGGGGTGAAATGTGGACACAAGAGTTGTGATAGAAAGAGCTTTCATAACACAAGTTGTTGTGGGGTGAAATATGGACGTGTGAGGAGGGAGAGCTGTTATTATGAAAGACAAGAGTTGTAGGGTGAAATGTGGAAGTGAGAAGAGGAAGAGCTGTTATAACACAAGAGTTGTGGGATGAAATGTGGACGTGTGATGAAATGTGGACGTGTGAGGGGGGAGCGGGGGCAAGGGGAAACTATCGGAATGAAGAGCTGTGGATAGGAATAGTTGTTAGAATATAGACTTCAATGTACGGCTACCAATCAGCACTTATAGCCTGGTTTGCACTCCACTACAGTTTACCCCTCTTTCTTTTGGAGTTCCCCCAGGGGTCTGTGCTGCATTCTTTTTTTCTGTCCCGTACACCTGGTCATTGTATTCCATTACTGTAGATATTTTAAGTATTTGCTGAGGACATTCCTTAAAAAATAGCTGCTTCTTCTCGAGCATTTCTTTCATTTCGAACGAAATGCTGTCATACTCTCTGATGTTGAATACTGAATAAACACAAACTAAAACAAGAAAAAAAAAAAAGAACACGGAGCTTTCAGTTACCGTTTCCGTCTTAATCTAATGAAAATGATGCATTTTGGTGTTCTTATTGTCAGTCTATTAAGATCTGAAATGGCATCAGCGCTCAAGCAGCTTCCATCTCAGACAAAAAGTGTTTAATGTCTTTGTGAGGTGCAAAAATTGCAGAGGGAGAATTAGTCAACTGTAGGGTAGGTGTACAGCGACATCGTGGTGGTGGGGGGGGGGGGGGGGGGGGGGGGGGGAAGACAACCAGCCCAGAATTGGTAGGCCGAAAGTGTTCATGGAAAGTGTGCTCGGCAGTTAAAGGAATTGTGAAACAAAACAGGTCGCGGCAGTTTTTGGAAATTTCGTCAGAATGTCGTGCTTCAGTTTCTGTTAAGAGTGAGAATTTCAAAAGGAATGATCATGAACTGGTAGGTATTCACAACATCCCTTCTTGGAGAAGTTTTGGTTTGAAGGCTGAACGAAAAGAAGTGGCTACAACACTTCAGGATTAAACGTATCTCCATGATCGCCGTTGTCGTTGTAATTAGCCAGTTCCTGTCGGCAGTCCTTGTTGGTCTCAAACCAACAGTCAAACGTATTTGCTACGATCTATTTCCTGAACTAGTAGGCTTGTTTGTAGATAGCTACAACCCTCTTGACACTGCATATAATATGTATATCTAAACAATGGCTTATAATTGAAGGCTGCGAAAACGTCATGGGTGCTTGTTTTTATTTTTCATCGCTCTTAAATGAACATTAGACCTAGAAACCTATACATTTTCATAAAGGAAAAAAGCTTGAATCTTTCGATGAAAACAAAGAAAAACACACACACACACACACACACACACACACACACACACACACACACACACACACACACACACACACACACAGAGATACAGACAGACACACATACATACACGCACGAAACCTGAACAGAATTCACTGAACACGATATGTCATTTACCTGATGTGAAGCTTTAGTTCTTGTACCTTGACCTGACAAAGCTGTTTATCAGCAAAAAAAAAATTGTTAAAAAAAGAAGATAAGTCTGCAAAACATGAAAAGACAGTTGTTTTTATTATTGTATTTCACCCGTCTCTGGCTTTTACTTAGAATTACTCGTACAGCACTACTGAAATACATCTAAGTCTACAAAAATGCTGAAAAAGCTGACAAATGTATGCATCGATTCACACAGAAGGCACAGCCAGTGTCCACAGCGGACATGTTGTACAATTTTTCACTTCCTAGTCGCCACACTCCTAAAACGCTGGCATATACACTTTGTACAATTTTTCACTTCGTAGTCGCCAGACACCTGAAAGCCGACATATCATACACTTTGTACAATTTTCACTTCCTAGTCGCCAAAAAACTAAACACTGGCGTATCATACACTGCCGTCGACAAAAAAAGCTTGGTTTCCACAACAAAGGATAGGAAAGAAAATGGACCATAAAATCAGAAGAAAAAAGACAAACATGCTCCAGATCACCCACTCGCACTCACATAACAGATTTATATACCTCGCATTATGGGAGCATACCAGCATCTGCAAACGAGGAAAACAGCGAAAAGACGCAAAACTGTCATTTCTCCAGGATCGTATTTCTATGGGAGTCACAACTGACTGTATTCCTGAGGATTACTTTTTTTCCCCCAAAGAATCGTAACGGTCTTCTTCCCATTTAACTTAACTTGTTTTCCTGAAGGAAAAAAAAAAACAGTAGACATGTTTACCCTAAACCTGCTGTTGTGTGTGTTTTTCAACTAAAAAAACAAGCTTATTTCGTACAAAGAGTGTAAACAGATTTCAAATTTCTGTCAAAACGGCGTGGGGGGGGGGGGGGGGGGGGGGGGGGGGGGGGGGGGGGGGGGGGAAGGGAGTGGGAGTGACATTCGTTTTGTTTTTACCCGCCATCGCACTGGAGAAGGTTCTTCCCGATAGTAACCCATCTGTTTTGCCTCTTCTACCGTAGCATTGCATCTTTCTAATCCGAATTACTTTCAAACCTAATCCATCAGTACTCTTAAGCAAAAGATTCTGCTTCAGGGCATGTCAAAAGCAACAGACACTGCCTAACGTCATTTTTCGCGCGCGGAAGAGTTGTCGCCCTTTGGTGAAAGCCTCCACCTTGGTCATGTGTCGCAAGGGCAATGTAATAATCAACATTTCTTTCGTTTTTCTTGATCTGAATGTAACAAAAACGAAAGAAATGTTGATTGATTTTAGGAAGAATCCAAAAGCTGTACCACCACTTTTTATCAAAGGTGCTGAAGTAGAACGTGTTGATTCATACAAATATTTAGGAACTTTTATAGATAATAAGCTGAATTTTAAATCCCATGTTGAGTATGTTCACAAAAAAATGTCAAACCAGATTATATTGTCTTCGCAAGCTGCGATCATTTCATGTAAATACTGACATTCTTCGGACATTTTATTCATGCTGCTTGGAATCTGTTCTAACTTTCTTTTTATGTGTTGGTATGGTGGGTTGACTGTGAAGAGCAGAAATGTGCTTGAGAAAGTGGTGAACGTGGGAGGGAAAAAAAATCGTTGGTGAGAGACAAAAAAGTCTGAGTGAGCTATACAGGTGCCGTGTTGTTTGTAAAGCGAAGAAGATTACGTGTGACCAGACCCACGTTCTTGCAAATCAGTATGACCTTCTTCAGTCAGGACGAAGATATCGATCGGTTAAATGCAGAAGTGTCAGATTTAAACAAAGTTTTATTCCCCTGTCCATTGATTTCATGAACCGAGAGATGTTTAATTGAAATCCAAATTCCTCTATATAAAAGGTATGTCATATGTGCGAAATGGGTAATGTGGCTAAATTATTGTTTATTTGCTGTGAATGTGTGTGACCACAAATTAATTTATCAAATTGAGATAATAAAGTTACTTGACTTGACTTGACTTGACTTGACTTGACTTGAACTACCGCTAACAACTTCGTCTCCAGATTTTTTTCCCCCGACCTATTTTACTTCGTCGTATTTTTTTTACACAAATGTGTACAAAATACGGCAAAATGGTGTAGGTAAACGTGTCAGAAACGGGTGGTACTGCGAGGGAAACGTCGTTGACAGGGAAATGATCGCTGAATGATTGTGGAATGGGCTCTGTAAAAAAACAGGAAAACCGTGGTGGTCCGTAGGGATAACACCAATAATGAATTTTCCTCAGGAAAACACGCAGCATGTTTGTAAGCTTTTTGGAAAACGGACATCATCCTAATGTAAACAATCGTGATCCTCAGGGATAACAGCCTAGCCCGTTCCGAAGGGCAATAACCGTTTCCTTGGGTAAACAGTTGTTATCGCCCCCTGAAGCTGGTTTTTCTCCCATAACCGATCCAGTATATTTTGGTCCGTTCCAAAAAATGTCAAAGGCGTATTTAATCATATATCCTTGCAAAGATCTAGCAGCGGAACGATCTTCAGAGTAATACAGAAGTTGGCATGTGCATGTATGTGGAGAGAGAGAGAGAGAGAGAGAGAGAGAGAGAGAGAGAGAGAGAGAGAGAGAGAGAGAGAGAGAGAGAGAGAGAGAGAGAGAATCATTTACGAGGATATAAGATGGCACAGGTGTGTTTTACACATCCAGTCCTCGCCTCGAGTAGGGTCAACAATGCAAAACAAGTCAAGGCATTAAATGTAGGAGCATGCAACAAGTGGTGGGAAAAAAAAAAAGTAATTTAAAGAAAAAAAAACAGAGGCAGGAACGAAAGGAGTACAGAGAGAGAGAGAGAGAGAGAGAGAAAGAGAGAGGGGAGGGAGGGAGGGAGAAAGAGAGACAAAAGAGGGAGGGAGACAGGTGACAGTGGGGCGCAGGAAAGAGCACACTGTAATAGAGAATTATCGAACAAACAAAACATGCAGAGGAAATGCAAAACAATCAATTACAATGCACGAAGGAAAGGAAAAGGTAAGGTAAGGTAATGTTGCTTATAGCCCAGCCGACCGCAAAGGGCCACATCAGGGCTGTCACCCACGTTAAAATCAACTCACAAGTCATCTTTAAAAAAAAAAAAAAAAACTTTCACACATTTGTTTGAATTACATCTTCTAAAAACGCACCAGAAACGTCGTTAAAAATCTTTCTTCCGTAAAATCTTGAATCAGGTGAAAAATGTTAATCTCTCTCAAAAACTCAAAGATCACGTCAGGTGGGACATCTCTGAACAGGGTTTTCATGGACTCTGCTGTAAAGTGTTTATGTCTCACATCGTATAAGTCTCAACAATCTAAAAGAATATGTTTCATTGTGTAGTAGAACATGACATGGAATACACCACAGAGCTTCTTCACTCTTTAAAAGGTATGAATGGGTAAAATATGAATGGCCAGTGTGCAGCCAGCACATAACCGTTTCTTCTTCTTTACGACCACCTGACGTAGATGAGAGGACCTCCGTAAGGTTTGGACGGATCGGAAAGAGTTTGTTATCCGTCTGTGTATTCCATCCTCCTGCCAGAGGTCTCTGACATAATCGTTAATTTTGGGTTTTAGATCTGAGCAGGGGATATATACGTTGGACAATTTCTGTGTTGTGGCATCCTTGCCAAACGATCAACCATTTCATTCCCTCCGATGCCAACATGACCAGGAACCCAAGCCAACTTTCAACTTGGTAAAACGTTCAAAGAAGTGTGAAAGTTCTGGATGCAGCCATAGCCTCCAAAGCTGACAGTGAATCTGACAGAACCAGAAAGTCCCTCTTCTTAGATTGCGAGATTATCCTAAGTGCCGGAACCAGAGCTGTAATTTCAGCAGAGTAAGCAGAAGCATCTGAAGGAATATGTTCTAACAGTATTTGAGAAGGAGCACCAGGGCAATGGGCTGCACAGGCCACTCATCTTCAGACTTGGAACCGTCAGTGACAATTTTCTGATACGATGGGAATTTCGAACAGAGGTCAGCATACAATGCTTTGTATGCCAGAGAGCTGGTAGACTGTTTTTGCGAAAAGCTGCAAGATCAAAACCAATCTCTGGTGGGAAAAAGGTCCACGGAGGCTCATCTGGAAACTTGGAAAAAATCGGACACAACTCCTAGGTCCAGACCTGCATTCGACGTATGAGGCTGCATACGAAGACCAAACGGCGGAATACAGTTAGGGTTGTTTTAGAATTTACTTTGGAACTGAGGGTCAAAGACACAGTCATAGGCAGGATTCTCCGGTTCTGAGAACAGTCTGATATAGTAATTCAAAGATAGTTTTTCAGCCTGCGGTTGGACAGTGAGGGTTCACCTGCCTCTGCCCACAGGCTGTACACAGGGGTGGTGCGGAATGCTCCAAGACAGAGACGAAGCCCTGGATGGTGGATAAGGTCCAAAAGTTTTAGATAAGACGATCTTGCAGAGCCGTACACAGCACAACCATAGTCCAGTTTGGAACGGACCAAGGCTCTGTAGAGGTGCAGCAAAGTTTTCTTATCAGCGCCCCAGTCAGTGTGTGCTACGACCCACAGAATATACAGAGCTTTCTGGCAAGAGGTTTTTAATGTGGCTGAGAAGTTTTTGATCAAAAATACCCCCCAGAAATTTGGTTTCTTTTACAGCTGGAATGGTGGACATGTCCAGACGAATTTCTGGATCAGCAAAGAATTGACGAAAAACTGGAAAATGGATTAACTGTGTTTTGGTAATGAGTAGGTAAACCCCGTTTTTCCTCGGCCCACTGTTGGATCTTGTTGACATAAAGTTGGAGTCGTCGCTGTACGCTGGCGTAAGAAGCTCCAACTGCGTACAGCGCGAAGTCGTCAACAAACAGAGAGGACTCGGAACCCTGGCTTACTGATTTTACATTGTCGTTGATTTTAATGCTGAAAAGGACAGGAGAAAGGATGCTATCTTGAGGTACACCCAACTCCTGCCCATGGATGTCAGAGATTGTGGTACCAACATGCACCTGGAACTGTCGATCAGCCAAAAAGTTTTGAATAAACAGAGGCAGGTGACCACGAAAACCAAGTCTGTGCAGGTCCATAAGGATTCATGATTTCCACGTGGTGTCATACGCTTTTTTTAGGTAAAAAAAAAAGATAGCGACCACATGCTGCTTATTTACAAAGGCGTTGCGGATAGTGGTTTCCAGACGGACTAAATGGTCAACTGTCGAGTCGTACTTCCGGAACCCGCACTGTTCACTGGCCAAAAGGCCATCGGTTTCCAGCTTCCACATCAGACGGGAGTTGACCATCTTTTCCATCAGCTTACAGAGGCAGCTGGTCAGAGCTATTGGACGATAGGTTGAAGGGTTGGTAAGTCCTTTCCGGGCTTAGGAACTGGAATGATCAGGGTTTTCCGCCAGGGAGGGCGGAAAGCAGCCTGTGGTCCAGATATAGTTGTATACTTTAAGAAGGGTCCGGAGACAGCTTTATGGAAAATGTTTCAAAACCTGATAATGAATATCATCCAGACCAGGGACAGAATCATTGCAGATTTGCAAAGCTGATTTTAGTTCATTGATTGAAAATGGAAAATTGTAGGCTTCAGAGTTGTCCGATGTGAAATTGTATGAAGATTTCTCTTCGATTTGTTTGTTTCTTAAAAAGCTGCAGATTTATTTGAAGACGAGTTCTGTTGAATGGCGGAGGCCAGCAGATTGGCAACGGCTTGTTTGTCAGTTATCAGAGCATCGGCAAGTTTCAGGTGATGAATGGAGGGGTTGTTCTTTCCTTTGATTTTTTCTGATTATGTTCCAAACTTTTTTCCTTTAAAGTTTTAGATGTCAGCCCGGAGCAGAAGTTTCTCCAAGACTGACGTTTACTGATTTTGAAAGTGTGTCTCGATTTGGCACGGAGTTTCTGATGGGCTCGAGCGTAGGGACCTTAATATCTTTGGTATACCTGACGCTGAGCCCGCTTGCATACTTTTGAGATGTTTTGGCAATCAGAATTAAACCAGGGTGTTTTGGGCACTTGGGGTTTGTCGAAAGACATTGGAATACAGGTTTAAGCACAGTTTATCACAGTATTGGTCAGAGATTCAGCAAGGTCTGGACTCTGAAGAAAGTCAATTTTCTGGAGTTCTTTTGAAATACTGGTTGCAAAAAGATTCCAGTTTGCCTATCCTACTTTAATGACCGGAGGTAACAAAGGGTTGCAGAATGTCAGAAAGAGGTGTTGGTGGGCACTCTTTCTGCACCTTTACGGACTGTAACCCTATGCAACTCTGTCACACCCTGGGATGCAAGTTCCGCCTTGATCTCTGCCTCTGAGGCACCTCTAAGTTCTGGGCATCAGATGACTCCCTTAGAGGAATTCAGCTCTTTATGGGAGTCACCCCCCCCGATATCTGTCTACCAGCTTTGTAGCTTTCAGCAGCTGCTCTGATCGTTTTTTTTTTTTATTCTTGCATTGGATAAGAAAGGTACCATTTCGGAGTCGTTTTATGGACTGTGGGTCTCCTGCAATACCTTGGAAGCCCTACTGTATTGCAAACGGGCTTAGTGCAGAAATTGGTTTGATCTGCTCCGTACTTCCCATTATCAGCCAAGAGGACCAAAATCCTGGCATCGTTCTTGTTTCTGTATCGGAATCTGAGTCCGCATCAGACTCCTGTGACAGCCTTCGTGAAATTGAATTGACTTTTTTTTTTTTTTTTTTTTGGGGGGGGGGGGGGGGGGATTTTTTTTGGTGAAGAAGCCATTTTTGTATGTGTGAAAATTTCATCTCTCCCTTACCCACCCACCATGGAGTCCAATTAAGGGGCCAGAGCCAAGAAGTCATTGTCTTGACTCCTTCCAGGCTTCAGGAGAGATATACAACAGATAGAAACCTACCAACCCTGATCATGCCGATCACTGCCCAACTCCCGGGAACAGAGAGCTGAACACTGCAGGGGTTACCTTGGCCAACCGGAGAACTGCTTGTCTTGACCCAGCCCCATGAAGGGGGGAGCCGATTAATACACTCGGACCAGAGTGTACCTCCTGTCTAGAAGTCCGAGCCCACTCGATGTGTTGAGGGCGCTGGCCCTCTCGATCACCAGGATCTCATTCCCCTCCGTCACAGGTCGCACCGCACGGCAAACGTGGCGGATCTTAAGAAGACCACAGAGAGAAAAAAGAATGTGGAAAAGAAGACTTGAAGGGGAGACGAAGATAGAAAAGAGCCAAATAAGAAAGCAGAAGAAAACAAGAAAAGGAGAAAGGTGGGTTACTATTAGTCATGATCCTCACCCTTAGCCTATCTGACATGGGAGGCCCTACTAGGGGCATCAACTCCTTACCACGTTGTGCTTAGGCCAGACAGCAACTCGACTTTTCAGGCCTAGAAGCATTTTAAAATACAAGCCTATCATCAAGTATTGATGCCCCCGCCAGCAAAGCCTAAGGGATCACGGGACCGCGCAAGCCCTCCAACCACGGCAAGGTTGCAACCCCCGGAGGGGAGGGAAAGGAAAATAAAGCACAAATGGAAAAAGACAAAAAAAATGCACAATGACAGCCTAGTCACCATGGGAAAAGGGGGGGGGGGGGGGGGGGGGGGGGGGAGAGCATGTCGTAGATAACGAATCAACGTCATTCAGCAGAATGAGAGAGAGAGAGAGAGAGAGAGAGAGCGAAAAAAGACAAGCATCTATGACAAGAAGGCAGGAGGTAATGGGACAAATACGCGCACTCACTCACAAGAGAGAGAGAGAGAGAGAGAGAGAGAGGAGGTACAACTGGCACTTGCATACAACAAGCACACATACACCCAAACTCGCCCGTCCGTGCATAAATGAACATCTTAATATACATAGCTGCACGTCTACCATCCATCATAATGTTGTTCACTACTATTATAGAATAATCATTTCGTATCAAAGACACACGAGATTTCATTTTTACGTTCATTTTGTTTACAGCATAGCCGAATATCAGGGCTGTCACCAAATCTGAATCGATTCCATATTAAGGAAAGAAGAATATAAAAAGTGAAAGAAACTGTGTCCACTAACACTGTCAGTCCATACATGCTGAAACGGATGGATTTATACAGGACCTATGCAACACAAATATTACACATACATAAGCACGCACGCACACGCACACACACAATCGCGCGCGCACAAACACACACGCACGCAAAATGCTGATAATAGCAAAAAACGTTCGATTTGGCTTTTTAAAGCCCTTCACTGTTCTCCGGGCAAGGCTTCCTGTCTTCTGTCCCTTGCTGTTGTTGTGAATGCATCCTCCAGACCCTGCAGTGGGCTGGTCCAGCAGACGTCGCCATTCTTCCACATCCCATGAGAACGGATTCTCTGGAAGCCTATAGTAACGCTGTGAACTCGGAGACGATCTTGGTAGCGTCTCATCCCTGGAGTCTTATCCCTGGGTGAGGATGGAGATGGCTGTGGTAGATGTAGTGCGACGGCTCGTGGTTGACCAGCAGAGGTTCTCGCAGACAGACCGTCCTTTATGACCTGCCACAAACGAGGCCGCGGATTACATTCTGACCAAGAAGTCGCCACTAAATCCTGACAAAGAATACACTAAAGCTTGGACAGTAGAAACTAACGCCTAGGAATGGCATTCATACACGCTGAGAATATAGAAGACAGTACAGTTTATGACAAAAAGAGGATACTAAAGCTGGGGGAGTGAAGACTGTGAATGCGGCCAAAGCCTTATAAAAAGACATCAACCTTATGCAACAAAGACCAACATTCTGAAAGAAGAGATTACACTAAAGAATACGAAAGGACAGCATTTAGCTCTGTAATCAGGCTGACACTAACCCTTTGACAAAAAAAGATTATAGGCCCTATGGTAAAGTAAGGTAATGTTGCCAATAGCCCGCAAAAGGGTCATACCAGGGATATCACCGCGTTAAAGGTTAACAAGTCATTACATGAAAAAAAAATCAGTACTGAACCCTTTAAATACACCTTCTAAAACTGCACCGGAAATTTTTGTTAAAAAATCTTTCCTCCGTAAAATCTTAGATCAGATGAAAAATGTTAACCTCTTTCTCTCACGTCGGGTGGGACGTCTCTGAAAAAGGTTTCCATGGAGTCTGCTTTAACGTGTTTATGTCTCGCATCATGCAAGTCCAAACACTCTAAAAGAGTACGTTAGTACAAAACTGCGAGTGGTGCATGACATGAAATGCACCATGGAGCTTCATCGCCTTTAAAAGATAAAAATGGGTGCAAAAGGAGTGGCCTGTATGCAAACAGCACAAGACTTTTTTCCTTTACGGCTGCATTGGGGAAAATGGTAAACTCTTTTCAGGTTTGGACGGATTTTAAATTTTATTTTTTATCCGTCTGTTAGTTCCATTTCTCTTGCCAGAGGTCTTTGACGTAAGCCTAGAATTTGGGTTTCGTATCAGTGTCAGGGATAGACAATCTGCTTATCTTTTCTTGTGGCACTCCCGGCAAGTTGATCAACCAACTCATTGCCTTAACTGCACCGCATGTGTTTAAACCCAAGCAAAAAAACTATGTTGTATCCATCTGATTTCAGAGAAGTGCACAGTTTGACTAATTTTCGTCTGTTGAGGGAGAGTTTGAGGTTACGGCTGGCAATGACCTCCAAAGCCGAAAGCGAGGTCTGACAAAATGAGGAAATCTATGTTTTCATTTAGAGACTATTTCAAGAACCAGAAACCAAGGCTGTCAACTCAACAGTGTAGATGGAGCTATCCAGTAGGAGTGTGTTTAGAACATCTCCGAGAAGGGCCTGTTGCACAATACACAGCTGAGGCAAACCCCTCCTCAGATTTGAAACGTCGGTGAAAAATGGTGAAAATTCTTCCGAAGGATGGAAACTTCGAACACAGTTCGGCGAAAAAGGACTTGTGTCCCATGAGGCTAAATCAAACCAGATATCCAGAGTGAAAGAAAGTCCCATGGTTGGTCATCAGGAAACTGGATGAATCAAACACGACTCAAGAGTATAATGCCCGAAGGGGTTTTAAAAGGGAAAAACTTCCTGGGGTAGGCAAGAGTGTGCAAGTCTCTTATATGGGGGGGGGAGGGGTGGGAGAGAGGGGAGAAAAAAAATGACATCGCTCATGCGTTTAATATGAAAAGAAGCGGGGGAGGAGAGGGAGAGGATCTCTGCAGGACAGTTTTGCGGACGTGGAGGAGGGGAAGGGTCCAGATATCTAGGGAGGGGGGACTCGATGGGAGATGGGGAGTGAGGAAGGAATACTCATATGCCTATTATCTCGCTTCTTGATTTCCCCTCGTCATCCTTGCGGACCTTTCATTTTCGCTGTAAGGTTGGCTTCATCGGGGAACAGCCAAACTGGTGAGACGACCTATAAACAGACTTCTAAATTTCTACAACGCCGTCTCTGCCTATTTGTCTGTCTGTCTGTCTGTCCTTTGACAGTCTGTCCGTCTATTACTCTTTCCTCTCTCTCTTATTTTTTATTTATCTGTTTTTTACTTTTACTTTTTGTTAATTTATTTTATGTATTATTTTTTTTATTTTTTTTTTTTTTTGCCGTGGATGGTTGTGTTGGACAAACGCCAGCAGAACTTTCTTCGATGGAAAATTCGAGCAGAACTGCCCCCAAAGGACAATTTCAAATCATGACTGCTAATGGCTGGGATTTTACTGGGAGAAACTCCCTGCTGAACTTCGCCCTTAGAAACACATAGAAACACACCGATCCTAGTTACAATAACCCATTCTTTATACAAACAGCAGACACAGGGATACGTTTGTTGTAAGATTTTAGAAATATTTGTCGAGACAATGAAGTGATGCATTACTTTTAGGGAACACACCCACACTTTTATCTCCGGATTGTTCTTAATGAAATAAAAGCATTTTTTTTTTTGTAAGTTGTTCAATGAAGTGTGTGACTTACAGCACGCACAACACACACACACACACACACACACACACACGCGACACACACACACGCGCGCGAGCGCTCTCTCACGCACGCACACACACACACACACACATATACACACACACACAACACCCACACAGGGTCCTGACCTGTCATAGTCCATGATGGTGTTGATGCGGTGGGCGACAGTGATGATGGTGCAGCCGTGGAAGGCCAGACGGATGGTGTTCTGGATCACACACTGTCTGTCTCCATGCACCACAGCAGCTGTGGCCTCGTCCAGCACCAGCACCTTGGTGTGACGTACCACTGGTTCTGGCCAGGCACACCAGCTGCCGCTGCCCACACTGTGGACACAAACCAGTCATCTCTGTGAGCACAGTATTATTTTGTGACAAACACTTACGTTACTTCACACAATAGTGTCTCACAACCAAACAACCTGATGTTTTCTTTCTCACATCAGTCTGTATCTTCTTCCCAGACCCCTACAGTTATCCGTCAGTTATAGCAATACCTTAAGGTCTTATTCCCCCCTCCTTCCCACACGAACCAGTGGTTTTGCCCTTTCCATCCCAAGCCTATTCATAGTGACCTCATTCTTTCTGTTATCCTCCTAACTCAGTTCTCAAACTTGGCCTTCTTCATTTCAGGTTCTGTCCCTACCCTCACCTCTCACTCACATCTGGCTTCTTCTCAATATTCCTTCTGTCCCCTCACTGACCTCAGGCTCCTTTCCAGTTTAGTGCCTCCTTCCCTCACTGACCTGAGGTTCTGTCACTCCTCCTACACTCACGTGACCTGTCTTTCTGTTCACTGACCCAGGTTCTGTCCCTCACTGACCTCAGGTTCGTGTATCCACTCCTCAAACTGACCTCAGGTCTTCGTCCCCCTCCCCTCACTATCCTCAGGTTCTGTCCCCCTCCCCTCACTGACCTCAGGTTCTGTCCCATCATTGACCTCAGGTTCTGTCTCCTCACTGACACTCAGGTTCTGTCCCTCCTGACCAAAGGTTTCCTTCCTTCACTGACCTCAGTTCTGTCCTCTCAACTGACCTCAGGTTCTGTCTTCCTCCTCCCCTCACTGACCTCAGGTAAACAAAGGTGACCTCTTCCTCACTGACCCTCAGGTTCTGTCCCTCCTCCCCTCACTTGACCTCAGGTTCTGTCTCCTCCACTACTGACCTCAGGAGGTTCTGTCCCTCCTCTGTCCTCCTCCCTCACTGACCTCAGGTTCTGTCCCCCTCACTTACCTCAGGTTCTGTCTCCTCACTGACCTCAGGTTCTGTCCCTCTTCCCTCACTGACCTCAGTCGTCCCTGTCCCTCACTGACCTCAGGTTCTGTTCCTCTCCTGGACCCTCAGACACAAGGTTGTCCTACTCACTCACTCAGGTTCTCACCCTCGGTCCCTCACTGACCTCAGGTTCTGCTCCCGTCTCCTCACTGACATCAGGTTCTGTCCCTCAACGGGACCTCAGGTTCTACACCTCCTCACTAAACACTCAGGTTTTATTCTCATTGACTGTCCTCTCCCTCAATGACCTTCAGGTTCTGTCCCCTCACTGAACCTCAGGTTCAGTCCCTCCCTCCCCTCACTGACTGTCAGTTCTGTCCCCCTCCCCTCACTGACCTCAGGTTTTGGTTCCTCACTTCCTCACCCTGTCCCTGACCTCAGATGACTCAGGTTTTATCCCTCATTGACCTCAGGTTCTGTCCCTCACTGACCACAGGTTTGTCCCTCATCCCTCCTGACACCCAGGTTCTGTCCCTCCTACCCTCATGACCTCAGGTTTGTCCCTCACTCCCTCACTGACCTCAGGTTTCTGTCTTTCACTTACCTCAGGTTCTGTCCCTCCTCCCCACACTCATGGTGAAGACCGTCAGGCAGACTGGAGACGAAGGCCTTGAGGTGAGCTCTATCCAAAGCCTGCCAGATCTGCTGGTCGCTGTACTGCTATGAGGGATCCAGGTTGAAACCGCAGGGACCCCGAGAACAGCACAGGATCCTGGGCAACATGGTGATAATCTTTCATTACCACCTGCCAGCGATCAAAGTTGTACGGTATCCTATCAGTTGTGAACAACATGACTGATTTTACGCAGGGTTTTCAAGAACGTTTTTGCTGAATTTGAGCTTTAATGTACATGTTGCAGAAGGCTGTTTCTGTGTACAGTCTTGAGGTCAGGATGTTTGATAAAAAAAAAAAAAAAGGAAAAAAAGAAGAAAATAGTACGAAGTTTCAAAAATGTGTACGAGTGTATCTTGGTAATGAACTTTCGGCTTTCAGAATCAGTTTCACCAATGAGGTTCACAGCCAGCGCTACACCTTATCTGCTAAGATTTGACATCCACACTGCCCACGATTTAAAGTAATGACGGATAAAATTCTATGGATGACTAAGATGAGATTGTTTATGAAGAGGTTCTAATGGCTACGACGCCTAACAAATGTCTGAACTAAAGCATTAGCCTAACGCGCTGGTCAGACCTTGGGTACCTGCTTAAAATTGTCTGTGCAAACAGTACGCTGAAATGCTATTGAAAAAAACAAACATTAAACTGAATACTCATTGTGGACTCGTCTAAGACCAAGACAGCAATGTCTTTTTATGGGTCTGATGTAACATGTGGAGAATCAACAATCTATTAAGGAGACCTGCAGGAAAAACAAAGACGTAGTCATATTTAAGTAGGAGCGGTTGGTGGGAAAATCAGCGGCACGTATATCACAAAAGATTTTCACTTTAAAATGAAATTTGATCACTCGATTTACACCTATCACATCTCTCTTTCTTGAACAGCACGCCATGCACACGCACACACACAACACGCACGCGCGCGCGCGCACGCCCACCACACACACACACACACACACACACAAGCAAGCAACACAAACACACACACACACACACACACACACACACACACACACACACACACACACACACACACACACACACGCACGCACCTGTGGCAGAATGGCGAGTCGTGACCTCAGATCATGCAGACCGATGTCAGCGATGTTGACGCCATCAATGATGATGGCTGCCCCCCCACCGCCTCCACCATCCGGAACAACGCCAAAGTCAGAGACGACTTGCCCGCCCCCGTCCGCCCCACCACCCCCCACCTAGAGGTGACATTCGTTGCAAGACAACCTTTTTGAAGATCATCAAAAGCCCAAACACGCCGGACGGTACAGTGAAGTATTACAGGTTCGCCGTGTGGAGGGGTCACAATATTAGGCACGGGCGGAACCTAACCTCTTTCTGCTGAATGCACTTTCCCTCTGGACTGGATCAGTTACCTGTTTGCCATCGTGAACAAAAGGGTTTTCAAGACGTAACATTCCATCCACACTGTGTTCCTGTACGAACTCCGAATGTCCCTTCCGTAACAAACCACTTCTTCAGCTACCATACGAGAACTTCTCCTCTTCTCTTCCTACCCCGGAGGAAACTTTGCCACTGACGTCATTCCTCGTGTAGTTAGAATCATTTCCATGTCTTTGCGCGGAATAAAACCGACTCTGTTATTTGTGCAACAGCCATGCTTATCATCGGTGAATACTTCTAATATCATGAAATTCATCTTGAGGTGTCATAACTTCTCCCGCTAGCTCACTGCTGTCTTTCAATATTAACCACTTCATGAAGGACCCCACCAACAGAAGGAAATTCACGGTAGCATCCCATCCAATGTTTAACAGACCTTTTCATTACTGCAGACCTCCCCCGGCGAAACAACGAGCCACAACCCTCACAAATGCAGGATTCAAGCATACCGCAGCCTCACGACGCCCGTTTGTTCCATGAAGGGCAGACAGAATAAAGCCAGACACTTCGGGTCAACAGCAGCCTTCCGAAAGTAGAGCATTCACCTCCGATCTCAGCAATTTCTGGCGCAAGCACTGAGGTTCGCATGAACTCGACCCTTCGGAGGCATGTTTCGTTTATCGTGCAGTTAGTTATGTCTGTATGTAGTTCTAATGTGTAGACGGGTATGTTGTGAAGTGTTGTACCTTTAAATAAGTGCCAGGACATACATTAATCATGTATTCATACCAGCACTATCAGTGAAAGTAACCACATCCGAGGTGGTGTTTTATACGATGTAATTCTTTGAACATAAGCACGTATAGTTTTTAGTGTATGCAATGTATTAAGTCACTGTCGTAATAACAATCATAAAGCAAGCCAAGGTGTGCGGTGTTACTTGGTTCCCAGGTGGTGTTGGACGGGGTGAGTGACTGTGTGTACCACTGAACATAGTGTGATCCAGGTGGTTTGCTGGGGTGACATTTGTACTGCAGGTAAGATTGCTTGGCGTTTGATACCTTAATGCTCACACACCTGACATTAGTGTGATCCAAGGGGTGTGTTGTGCGTTGTGTACTTTTCTCTGGCCGGCGTTGCTTGATGTGTTGTGCTGAACTTGATTGCAGTGTGATCAAGGTTGTGTTGTGCTTGTGTGGGGGGCTGGACCTTTTCCCCGGTAGGACGTGGCGGTGATGTGGTGTGTGTAGCACATAATGTGTAATCCGAGGTGTGTTGTGCGTGTAGTACTTTGCCCAAGGTAGATGTTGGCGGTATTGTGGTGTGTGTACCTTTCCTGAATGTTAATATGATCCAAGGTGTGTTTGTGCGGTGTGTCCGCGTTCCCCCAGGTAAGATGCTTGGCGGGTGAGTGTGTGTGCTAGAAACCTAATAGTAATCATAGGTGGTGTGTTGGGCTTGTGTGACCTTTTCTTCAAGGTACGATGTTGGCTGGTATTGTGTTGTATGTGTATACACCTGAATGTAAATGATCCAAGTGTGTGTGCTGTGCGTTTGTTGTCACCATTTTCCCACAGCGCCAAGATCGTGTGGCGGTGATGTGTTCGGTATGTAACACTTCTGAATGTAGTGTGATCAAGTTGTGGCTGTGCAGTGTGTACCTTTTCTCCAGGCACGATGAGTGGTGTGTGCTGTGTGATATGTAACAACCTGAATGTCAGTAATGATCCAAGGTAGTTGTGCGGTGTGTAAGTTTTTCCCCAGGGAAGCTGGTTGGCGGTATTTGTGGGTCTTGTGTAACACCAGGATGTTCGTATGATGCCAAGGCATGTGTGTGGTGCAGTGATGTTCTTCCTTTTTCCCCCAGGCACACGTTGTTTGGCAAAATAGATTGTTGTTGTCTGGTTTAAACCTGAATGTAGAATGTATAGCAAAGGTGTTTGTGCGGGAGTGTACCTTTTCCCAAATTAAGAGGTGGCTGGGATGTGTGTATGTAACACTATGTAGGGCTAGTTATGATATCCATAGGTGTGTTTGTGTGGGTGCGTATAACTTTTTCCCCAGCGTACAGATTGTTGGCTGGTGAGTGAACGGAGGATTTACCAGGTCCAGGACAGGTCTGTCCGAGTGTGTGTAGTTTGTGAGCACTTTGATTCTCTCCCTCATTTGGGGCAATTCCTATTTTTGTTTAGTCGGTCGTTTGTTGATGGACACCATCTCCTATCTATCGTACTATTGTTGCTGTGTTTAGCGCACAACATAATTAGATGACAAGAAGATTTGGGATATGGAATTGCAATGATAATGATGATACTGACAATGTTACATGGGTCGACGAGACGACGACGACCCGACCGACACACCGTGACTGAATGATTAGATGATGATATATGAAGGAAATGATGATGTTATGATGATGATTATGTTGATGAGGTCTTGACGACGACGGACGACGACCGACGACCACGACCAGGGCCCACGGGATATACGATGATGATGAATGATGGAGAAGAATATGATGCCTGGTGACTGTTGATGAATTGTGATGACTGAATGTTATGATTGCACTGACCTGACGTACGACTCCTACGGACGATCGATCGTATTTCTCGATTGAATGATGATTGTGATATGATGACGATTTGTGATGACGTACGATCGATGACTGGATGATGATGCTTGATGCCGACGACATCCGATTATGTTGTCCCTCTGACGCCTAACAGTAGCATCTGCATACCTTAGGAGGGCTATAGTCTTCGCATCTTCACATCCAACACTCCTACATAGAGTTGAAGTATAAAGAGATATGCCTCGTCATTTTAATTTAAATATTAAGTGAGCCTCAATCTAATATCCACCGAACAGTTACCTGCCTGTAGTTGGAATTATATACCCCCGCTTTTATTTCTTTTTATACATCAGTAGCTAAGACACTATTACTTCACCTTAAACAGTACATGTTATGATTCTTGACACTGCTTATTTTCTATAAGACCGTGGCGTTATGTCATACATACTCACGACGCGAGAAGATTGGTTCTAATCGGTATTCAATTATCGTTCTGCTGAGTTCTGGTTCGTTTGTAAACCTGATATTGTCATATATCTAATTGTGTGTAAGGAACTATTGTGCTTATTAGGTACTTCCCACAAAATAGAGTGATTAATGGTCTGTTCTTTTTTTGGTTATATGTTCAATATCTTCTAAGTTCTTAGGATCAAACCTTTGGGAAAACAATTAAATTCGCCTGGTTTAATAGCTCCATACTGGCCCCCCCTCCCTTTCCCCCTGCCCCCTGCTATACGACTATTTTTTCTGTCCTCTATTCTCCCCTGCTCGCCCCTGCTGTTTATCCCCCTCCCCACTTTACACTCTTACATCCAGCAATTGCAAACCCCCCAACCGACACATGCCTCTTCACCCCATTTTATAAATTGTGCTGTCACCCATCTGTCCTCCCCTAATTTTTTCTGACTTTCTGTAAATCATCCTGTCCCCCCTGCACTGAGCATACCCTCTCTCTTCCATTGAACCCATAATAAGATTCATTGCCGCTTATTGATTATGTTATTTTTTTTTTATTATTCATCAAACACCTCGTCACCATATCACCCCTTACTTTTTATATATTTGCCCCCTTTTCACAGCAACCTGACTATATTGTTTTTGTCACCTCGCTGCCACGCCAAGCCGTCTTGCACGCCCCCTAGCGCGCCAACCTTCCATACCACCACCCACCACACAACCTATCACACACCGCCCCCTAGTACATCCCTCCATCACACACACACACGCACCCCCCGCCCCCCCCTCCCCCCGTAGCAGCCCCCCCAGCCCCTCCCCCGTCACGCCAGTTTACCACATGCTCATGTCCGCCCGCCGCCCCTGCCGCCCGCCTTCCTCCCGCCTTCGAGCCCTCCTCTCTCACCACTTCCTCCCCCCCCCCCCCCTCCCCTCCATCCCACCCCCCCCCACCCACACATACTACACAAAACTACTCCTCTTTACCTGCGTCTTTTTCCTCTTTTTTCTCTCCTAAACTCCATAACAATACACACACACACACACACACAATACTATTCACCCCACAAATCACACCACACACACATCACCACCTACAAATACATCCGCCCACCCCCATACCT
>JADBJO010013599.1:0-15000 GCA_016801955.1 Conus betulinus
TGAGTAAACAGTGGGAGGTGGGTAGTATGGGTGTGTGGTAGGTGGAGGATATTTAGACTGGAGCTGCAGAGGTAGAATGGTACATACTACTTTTGGACGTTGATGCATGAGGATGGACAGTGCCCAGTTTGGCAATGAGATAAGATTCCTGCATAAGGCGTTCCAAGTTGTCACTCTTCGATTGCCAAGTGCCAGACTTTGACATGGTTGATGTTTGTGTTGGGCATGGTTGAAGTGTAGGGCGACTGGTTTGGGCCTTCCCTCCACCCTCTTACCATCAACACCTTAAAGTTACATGTACAACCCATCACTTCAGTCTCAGCCCACAATATCTTCCCACTACACACACATACTACCATATATCCCACTATTTACCTTATACATAACTTATAGCTATCTTCCTTTCCCTTCTCACACACCCTCTCTATTTCTCACATCAGTCTATTGTTTATTCAGATACTTGTCCACTCCATTTCCCTCACTTCATTTGGTTTTCTTTTATTTTTATTTTCATTCACTATTTCTTCAACATGTACTCCTGTTCCATCTTCCCTCTTTCCTATGCATATGTTGTGGAAATGTTGATAAACCACACACACACATATCCACACACACACACACACACACACACACACACACACACACACACACACACACACACACACACACACACACACACACCGCACACACACTTCACCATCGCCTTAGCCTCCGGGATTGTTGCCACGGCAACCCTGCTGTTTAAGAATCCGGTAGTAATCTTGTCTCTTTTTTTTATATATATATATTTTGACCATTATTAGTATTCCTATCAGTAATATTATCATCATTACGACTTTGACTCGCACATTATTTCCCTTCCAACATGACTTTCTTTCCGCAGTGAGGAGTAATTTCTTTGCGATTGCCTGTCATTAAGTTAGGAGGTACTTTACTGCCTGTCATTAAGTTAGGAGGTACTTTATTGATTTTCTTGCCATGGTGAGGGGTCATTTCATTGGGATTACCGGTCATTAAGTTAGGGGATACTTTATTGCCTGTTCATTAAGTTAGGGGGTGCTGTTCGTTGACTTTCTTTCCGGGGTGAGGGGTAATTTCTTTGCGATTGCCTGTCATTAAGTTAGGGGGTACTTTATTGCTGCCATTAAGTTAGGGGTACTTTTATTGACTTTCTTTCCGTGGGGAGGGGTCATTCATTGGGATGGCCTAAGTCCCTGCGACTGTCTGTCGAATGTTATAATAATTTTCATTTTCTCTTTGGAAAGGAGTTAGGTCAAAGTCCCTGACTGTCTGTCTGTCTCTTTGTATGTTTCTGTCTTTCTGTCCCTCTCAGACTGTCTCTCTCCCTCTGTCGTATCTTTTTGTATGTCTCTCTTTGTCTCTGTCTTTGTCTCCGTCTCTGTCTCTCCTTTGTCTCTCTCTCTCTCTCTCTCTCTCTCTCTCTCTCTCTCTCTCTCTCTTTTCTGGTCACTTTGTCTCTCTCTGTCCGTTTCTCTCCCCATCTCTCCCTCGCCATCTCCTCTCTCTCTCTTTCTCTTTCTTCCTCCCCCCCTCATCCCCCCCCCCCCCCCCCCAAGCCCGTCCAAGAGAACGTGTCAAGAGTTGTTTCAATATTACCCCCTGTCAAAGTTGTTATATTACCCCCTTTACTGACAGCGCACGGGGTCCATAGAACTCTGTCAAGTGCAGACAATCCTTTGCCGTGTCTGGCCTTCATTGACTTTTGTCGCCTGGCCGAGACTTAGGAGAACACTTTGGCGTCAAACAGAGAGAAACCACCGACAGCACAACGACAACGGTGTGTGGGGACATCACAGGAGAGGATCGCCATTTATTGTCACCTACTATGCGATGGTGAAGTGGTCGCTGGGAGAGAAGCCCATCTTCCATTGATTCATCTATAGTACGGTTATGACCTGGTCACATGAGAGAAAATCACCAAGCAATGATTTCTCCTATAATACAATGGTGATTTGGTCACCATGGGAGAAAATCACCACCAGTGATTTCTCCTCTAATACAATGCTGACTTGTTCACCAAGGGGAGATGATCACCATCCAATGCTTCACCTACATATCTATGGTGATCTATTCACCAGGGGAGAAGATCATCATCCAGTGATTTCACCTGTATTACCATGGTGATCTGGTCACCATGGGAGATCATCTTCCAATGATTTCACCCACAGTACAATCGTGATCTAGCGACCATGAGAGAAGATTATCTTTCAATTTTTTCACGTACAATTCCATGGTGATCTGATCACTACAGAAGATCACCATCCAATGATTTCACCACTGCTATGGTAATCTGGTCACCAAGGGAGAAGATCGTCTTCGGCTGCTTTCCTATGGCAACCACCGAAGAATAGCACATGGAACATTGCTACAACGACTCTGAAAAATCGGATGAAATTAGCTTTCAATAGGAAGAAGATACAAACAGCACAAATATTGATAAACAACCGCCCAAAGCCTTTGGAAACTTTTAAGGCAATTTCTAAGACGTTCAATGGTGCTCAACGCTTGCGCCGATCTTGCGCCGAATTTGATTGCTCGTTCTTCATTTTCATTGTCTTGAATGTTGTTGAACTTGCCTGAAGAAGACCTAAGAGGTCGAAACGCGTCGTGTTTTGTCTTGACATTTGTTTGTCCCTGTTAACTGGCAGATTTACTTTAACTTCCTTAAAGGATTTATTTCAATTTCCGTCTGCCGTCATTTTTCTTTGAAACTAACTTGTAAAACGTTTCTTAGACCCGCTAGTGCTTCTACAGCACAGAACTCTCCAATAAAATCTTCTTCATCTAGTCTCACTGCTATGCTTCTAAATTGTTTCATCATCACGTTTGAGCACATGTGTATATGTCTTTTTCTGAATTTCGAACAAAGTTCCCTGTCTACACTCTCCCGTCTGGCTGAAAGCGAGTCTTCTTAATGACCTTTGGAATCTGTATCTTTCCTACTTGCACTAACTTGGCGATCGAAATTGTACTTTCAAAAGTTGGCACTTCTTTGGATTACTTTCATCTGCTTTTCTAAAATCAGCCACGTTCTTTTTCGCGATACTCACGACATTTTCCGCAACAATCTTCTTGACTTTACGGAAGTGCCGCAGGGGAATTAACTATGAGCGGTATTTACTTCAGAAATCAATCTTCATCCGCTTGGCCAGTCGTCGCGAAGCTATTCTGGCTGCATGTTTGGTCACTCGCCGGCCGATCTTTTGTGCGAAAGTAATGCTAGACCCAGACTAGTCCTTCATAAGTTGTGTCAGAGAGGCAGTCGTGATACAGTTTTATTTCATGTCGTAAAGTCGGTCGGGCCATTTTTAATGAGGTCATATCATGGAGGGAGTTGTCATACGTAAGCTGCAACAGGGGAGTTCCACTGTGTTGCCAATACGTAGGGAAAAAAAGAAATAAGGTGAAGATAAATACTGTTAATGGCAACTGGAAATGTCTTGTTATTGTGGTCACATGATGATGATGACGACGATAATGATGATGATGATGATGATGGTGATGATGATGATGATGATGATGATGATGATGATGATGATGATTGTTATTGTTCTTGTTGTTGTCGTCGTTGTCGACGTTTATGATGATGTTGTTGTTGTCAATAGTACTTACATACCGCCTTTCGTCAGTTAGAGACAAAGCTCTACGTGGTTGATAATCCATGTTTACTCAAGGGGCTGCCTATCTGGACAGAGCCGACTAAACAGCTGCCTGCTGGTGCAACATTCAGCCATTTCCCGCCTCATTCAGTCTGCCAGTCACTCAGTTTTTCATTGTAGATTTTCATTCTTTCTGTGCGTTCTATGTGTTATTTGTCATCTCTACCAACGGCCAAACCGGCCTTTTCTTCCGAAAGTTGGTGCTGGGATTACATGTGTAAGATATTATGTGTGCGTTCACATACAGAACCTCAGCTTATAGTCTCGTTCGAAGGACTTTTGGGGAAAAAAAGTGTCAGAACCAGTGTTAATACCCAGGCAAAAAATCCCTCTGTACCAAAACGGTCCAGCAGAAATTTGAACTTGCAACCCCAGGACCACCGGGATTAGAAGTTCTGGCGCTGTACCAACTGAGTTATTCTGGCCCTTAGAGGCCAACGTTTCTCTGAGTGCCAAAGAATGTCAATTTGTCGTGACAGAGAGTCATGATTTCTGGCTGAACAGTACAGCAAGCTGCTAAGAACTGTGTAAACCTTATCTAGTTCGACGGCAAAATGCAACCCTTCACTGTTCGACCAGGTATGGGAAAAACATCTTATGAAGAACAAAGAAGTGCTGGTCACATTCTTTTTGCTGGTATGGAAATAATTCAGCAAATATCTCTTTGGAAAGAAAGGGTTTTGAGATGGACAAGAAGGTATCAAATAAAAATGAGAACTATATTGAACACACACACACACACACACACACACACCACGCGCGCGCGCGCGCGCGCGCGCGCGCCCACACACACACACCACACACACACACACATACACACAAGCGCGCATGTACGCACGCACGCACGCATGCACGCGTGTACACACACACCAACACACACACACACACACACACACACACACACACACCCACACACACACACACACACACGCACGCACGCACGCACGACCGCACGCACGCACGCACGCACGCACACATGTGCACGCACTCTCGCACACATAACACATGCGCATACACCAAAACGTATGCAGACACATACACGTGCGGACACATATGGAGAGGATGTGCCTACGATCGATTATCATTAAGAAGGAAAAAGGGATAGAATGGACCGGCGGAGTAGGGGGGGGGGGGGGGGGGGGAGGAGGGAAAAAAGAGGAAAGAGGGTGGAGAGGAAGATGAGATAAGGGGGTATCATGTGATTGATTAGATGGTTTGAAAAAAAAAGGTTTGTAAATAAAAGAGACAGACACAAAAAAGGAGCTATGAAGCAGAACAGTCAAGTTTCTACTGAAGCTTCTTTTCGTTCGTTGAAAACGCACTTCAGCATTGTTCCAGACTAAAAAAAAAAAAAGCATTGTTTCCTTGGGGCCAGAGGTTAAAAAAAAGGCAAAATATTAAAAAAAAAAAATTACTATACTATCAAACGAAAGAAACAAACAAATAACGAGAACAAACACGACACGTTTCAGCGTGGACGCAGATGTTCTCATCCAATTTCGGCGCCTAATTTGAGGAGATAACTGACTGTCTGTTCAAGCTTTGTTTTCACTGTCTTTGATGTTGTTTTGTCTTGCCTGAAGAAGGTCAGAGAGGTCGAAACGCTTTGTATTTGTCTAGACATTTGTTTGTTTCTTTCGTTTGGCGGCATAGTCTTTTTTTTTTCAAGTGTTTTCAGGTTCACACACACACACACACACACACCACACACACACACACACACACACACACACACACACACACACACACACACACATACACACACACACACAGGCACACATAGATACACAACACATACAACATACACACATACACACATAGATGCACACACATACATATATACACACATACACGCATACATATAAATACACATACACACATACATACATACATACATACATACATACATACATACCATACATACATACACACATGCAACACACACATACACACACGCACACAAATACACACATACTACGCACGCGCGCGCGCGCGCGCACACACACACACGTACACACACACACACACACACACACACACACCCACACACACGCACACACACACACAACACCCATACAGACACATACAGACAGACAACACACACACACACACCACACACACACACACACACCACACACACACACACACACCACCCACACACACACGCACGCACGCACGCACGCACGCACGCACACACACACACACACACACACACACACACACACACATAGCAACACACACATAGCAACACACTCGCGCGCGCGCACGATATCTAAAGAGAGATACGCACGCTTAGGAGAAAAAAAGAATGGTGGAGGAAGGCGAAGGGAAAGGGAGGGAGAGAAGGTAAAAAAAAAAAATAGTGTTTATAAATAAAGCAGACAGACTCGAAAACGAGAAAATTAAGTTTGAAACAATCAAGTTTTCTAAGGGAACTTCTTTTCGTTGAAAACCCACTTTAACTCTGTTACAAACAAGACAAATATTGTTTCTGGCTAGAGGTTTCTAAAAAAAAAAGTTATTGAAAAATCACGTTCAGCCATTATCCCCCGCCCATCCACTCCACCACCACCCGCCACACAACACCCCCCTCCCAAGCACCCAAAGTAGATGTTCGTCTGTCGGCCTCGTTCTGTGTAAACCGATTTCCAGCATGAAGACCACACCCTCACACTGTTTGGCCAGCAGAGGTGTGAGAAGTCAGGACAGCAGAGGTGTGAGAAATCAGGACAGCAGAGGTGCGAGAAGTCAGGATAACAGAGGTGTGAGAAGTCAGGACAACAGAGGTGTGAGAAATCAGGGACAGCAGAGGTGTGAGAAGTCAGGACAGCAGAGGTGTGTGAGAAGTCAGGACAGTAGAGGTGTGAGAAGTCAGGACAGCAGAGGTGTGAGAAGTCAGGACAGTAGAGGTGTGAGAAGTCAGGACAGCAGAGGTGTGAGAAGTCAGGACAGCAGAGGTGTGAGAATCAGGACAGCAGAGGTTTTGAGAAATCAGGACAGCAGAGGTGTGAGAAGTCAGCCACCCTCCACCCCCCACTGCCCAAACCCTCCGCACTCTCTTTCCTACAGTCCATCAGCAAGATGAGTTTTCTCTTCTCCATGATTGGACTGTAATCGTCCAGGTCTGTTTTAAAGTGTCTGTTTCTCTGGCTTCACTGCAGATGGAATAAACAGACCGTGGATACAAAAAAAGCTGGGTTGCTGTCATTTTTGTTGTTGTTGTTGTCGTTGTTGTTGTTGTTTTGTCATTAACATTGGTTGATGTTGGAGGATTCGCTTCTATAATAAGACTTAGAATTCTTAAGAAAAATCATTTCATATGGTTGCAAGTGGTGGGTGTTTTAACATTCATTTTGATAATACGATTTAGAGTTCTTAAAAAAGGGTTGGTGTAGCCGTTACTGTTCTGAACACTTTTATAATAAAAATTCAGATTTTCTTTAAAATAAAATCAAACTGGCATTGTTGTTACTCGTGTGATGAATTTATGAATCAGTTTATTGGGCTTAGAGTTCTGCAGAAACAAAAATAAAAAGGAAAGAAATAAAGAGAAGAAAAAGAAGAAAGAGAAAGAAGACCAAACTGGCGCTGCTAAAAGTGGTAATGGCTGATCATTCACTTTTATAATTAGATTTATAGCTCTTCAACACACACACACACCACACCACACACACACACACACACACACACACACACACACACACACACACACACACACACACACACTCACTCACTCACTCACTCACACAAAAAAACCTACATCAGACTAGTATGGCTGGGTTTGTACTCCTCAGTTCTGTTTCCAATCTTCTCGAGAGCCCGGAACAGTGAGTCAGATCCCTTCCACTCTGTGATTCCCAAGTGGCATCATTCCGTCGGGTCCAGCACTCTCACAGTACGTTCAGGCTGATAGGGAGTGTCGGGTGGAAGCGCAGGGGTGGGGGTGGGGGGGGAGGGAGATGATCTCTCCTCAGTGATTCCATTTAGTCTAGCACATTGAACTGACAGTCTGTGAACGCCCCGTGTGTCAAGGCACTACAGTGGAAAACTCCATCGTCCCAGCCCATTTCTCTGTGGGAAATTGGTCCTTCCTGCCGGGGGGGTAAGAGTGGAGTCCTTTTGTCTGCCTGTTTTCCTTTTCTATCAGATTTGGCGTCTCTGTGAGTGGAGGGGGGACTCTTTCCGAATAAAATAGCTCCCCTTGCCTTCTGGAAATTCTGTGTTAGTAGTTTCCGTTTTGCTATCACTCTCTTTGACTCTGTGCGTGCGTGCAAATGGTGTGTGTGTATGTGTGTGTGTGTGTGTGTGTGTGTGTGTGTGTGTGTGTGTGTGTGTGTGTGTGTGTGTGTGTGTGTGTGTGTGTGTGAACCATCGTCTACTGTTTTCCTGTCTGTGTGGACTTTTGTCATGTTCTGGAAACTCTCTCACATTTTTTTTCAGGTTACAGTTTCATGTTTTTGATATTTTAGCTTTCTGCAATTAGCCGGTGAACAATGAACACAGCGTCCAGACTGGCGTCCTTCTGCGTTGATCATTTGGCCGTTTGGCTTTGAAAATGTGTGTGTGTGTGTGTGTGTGTGTGTGTGTGTGTGTGTGTGTGTGTGTGTGTGTGTGTGTGTGTGTGTGTGTGTTTGCATCACATCAAATGTTTTTTTCAGTAGGTTTTCCTTAAATTGGGGGCCTATGAATATCTGTGTCAGGATGGCAATGATTTATTCACCTTGTCTTTAAACTACTTTTGCTGCTTGTTTCTTTTTTAGAATGTGACCTTTCCAGGATGTGACCTCTATCAGAATGTGACCTATGCAGGCCGTGACCTCTATCAGAATGTGACCTTTTCAGGATGTGGCTTTTTTCGTGATGTGTGACTTTTATCAGGATGTGACCTATTTCCGGCTGTGACCTCTATCAGAATGTGACCTTTCCAGGATGTGACCTGTCTATCAGAATGTGGACCTTTCCAGGATGTGACCTCTCAGAATCAGAATGTGACCTTTTCAGGATGTGGCCTTTTTCATGATGTGACTTTTATCAGAATGTGACCTATTCAGGCTGTGACCTCTCTCAGAATGTGACCTTTTCAGGATGTGACCTTTTTCCAGGATGTGACCTCTATCAGAATGTGACCTTTTCAGGATGTGACCACGATCAGAATGTGACTTTTTCAGAATATACCTCCATCAGAATGTTTTTTTTTCAGAATATGGCCTCTATCAGAATGTGATCTTTGTCAGGATGTGACCTCTATCAGCATGTGACTAGACCAAGAAAACAACAACAAAGGTTTAAAGTTTTCCATGGGGCAGTGGACTCAGAGATACATCATGAGCAGGGCATGGCATGGTGGAAGGTAGCGCCCACCCCATCTCCTTCCGCCGCCTCTTGAGATCCTGAACTAAATGAAAAAAAAAATCTTTTTATTGCTGGGTAGGACAGAGATGGTTTTGAACCCGAAGTCCGACCTTACCAAACGGTTCGAACTCACGACGGTCAGCTTCGCAGCGCGAACACTCTTACCGCTTAGCCACAGGCCCCTCTTAAGTAAATGTTAGCGAACCGCTAAGAGAAACGTGGACAAACAAGACAAAACACAACGCGTTTTCGACCTCTTAGGTCTTCTTCAGGCAAGACGCAAACAAATAGGACAAAAAAATGAACGAATTTGTTACTTAGCGTAGATCTCTTCACTCTTCAGCGCAAGGTAGGCAGGGCGTTGAATGAAAACGAGGCTGTTAGAAGGGAGATAATGTGTGAGTCAGGTAGTACTGATGATAATCATATTACTGATAAGAATACTAATAAAGGTCAAAATATTGAATAATAAATGAAGACAGCATTTACTACTACTTTTTGATGATAATAAGGCAAAAAGTAATTGTAGCATAGGAGAAAGGAGAGTGGATTAGAGGGTTCTTAAGCACCATGGCTGCCGTGGCAACAGTCCTCGTGGCGATGGCGATGGGGATGTCAATATTAACAATAGTATTACTGATGATACTGCTAACAATTATTGTGAAGGTAAAGGTCATAAAAGCATGATACAGAAATATATTTAGAAAATACAATTTTGTAATAATCATAAATAAATAAATTCAAGAAAAAAAAAAAAACTAAATCCACAGGTCCCTCTGTTAAAAAGAAAAAAAAAAGACAACAACAACAAAAACTTTGTTTCCTGCAAAGTCAGCTCTCTCCGGACCAGGTTCTTTCACGTGCCTTGGGTGCTTACTGAAGACCGGAGCTCCATCTCTCAAACAACCGAGTAAGCAGTATAAAGATGGGGATGAAGGGTGAGGGGGAATGACGGAGGAATCGCCCCAGTGGTGCAAGATTCAAACCATGGACCCCAGATTCTCACGTTACCCTGGCTAAAGCTTTGTCCTGTCCACTCGGCCACTTTTTCCCGCTGTTGTGGACTCGCTGAAGAAGGAGGATGGACGGAGAAGAATGAGTGTGTACCACAAGACAGCGTCCAACAGTGTTTGGAGTTCCCAGGGAAGACGGACGAAAAGCGTACCCAAAAACACTGTTACTCCTGCCGGAGATCCCAGGGATGGAGTGATGTGAAAAAGAACAGAAGGTGAAGAACAAGCAGGAGGCAGTGTTGGCACACGTCAGACAAACTGAAAAACCCTTGCTCCTCCTTGCTCTTCATGTGGCCCACAGTGTCATGTGTCCAGTTGTGACCAGACAACACGCTCTGTGGAACCACTGTCCGCAGCCACGTTGCCTGGGTAGACGGGGGAAAGACCAGAATTCTCCCACACTTTTCTGAACATGGTCAAAGGAAAACAGGTCGACATATCGGTCCGTTTTGCTGATCCAAACTTTCTCTGGATATTGAACGCTTTGACAGCAGTTGAATAGTAAAATCAATCTCTCTATCTTATCTTTTTTGTCTCTGTTTCTGTCTGTCTGTCTGTCTGTCTGTCTGTCTGTCTGTCTGTCTGTCTGTCTCTCTCTCTCTCTCTCTCTCTCACACACACACACACACACACACACACACACACACACACACACACGCACGCACGCACACACACACACACACACACACACACACACACACACACACACACACACACACACACGCGCGCGCGCGCGCGCGCGCGCGCGCGCGCGCATGCACGCACGCTCGCACATTTAGATTTACTTGTCTAATTTCCTGTCTATCTATCTACGTGCCTATGTATTTATCCATCTATCTATCTTTCTGTCTGTTCATCTATCTGTCTGTCTGTCTATCTATCTATCTATCTGTCTGCTTCTCTGTCTGTCTGTCTATCTCACTGTCTGTCCGTCTGCCTGTCTGTCCATCTAACTTTCTATTTATCTTACTGTCTATATCTGTATACGTCTTCAAATAAGATATGTATGTATATATGTATGTATGTTTGTATGTATGAATGCATAGCTCGCGTCACAGTTTCCATTGAAGCCAGACTTGTTTTTCAGAACATGAAACTTGCTCCAAACCAGCCGCCAAGTTCATACATAGGCAGTGTATCTTGAATCAACAAGTCGGGGTCTTGAAGAAAAGATCTGATGCGTTTTCTTCCGCAACCCCCCCCCCCCCCCCCCCCCCCCCCCCCCCCCCCCCCCCACCTACCTTCCTCCTCTGGGGGCTGACTATGAATCAGAAAATCTGAGTGTTGAAGAGAGGATGTGCAATGCAATTTCGTTTACCCCCTCTTCCATCTCAACACTGCCATCTCGGCCCTTCCATCTATTTGGAGCGGACTTTTGAATCAAGAAGTTGGAGTGTTGAAAGCAGCATGTGTCTCTGTAGCACGCCGAGGAACCTGTTGCGTAATGCATGAAGGTGGCAAAGACATGGCCTGTGCAACTTTGATTTTCTGTGTGAAATCCACTCCATCTCTGATACAAACAAGACACTGGCTGATAATGTCGATTTCATGTGTGAAGAAGAAGAAGAAGAAGAAGAAAAAAGAAGAAGAAGAAGAGAAGAAGAAGAAGAAGAAGAAGAAGTATTTAATACAAAAACGAAGTTTCATTATCTTCATTATCTTCATCATCATCATCATCATCATCATCATCATCATCATCAGATCGTGATCACGATCTTCATCATCATCATCATCATCATCATCATCATCATCATCATCATCATCATCAACATGGATCTCTCTCTCCCTCCTCTCTCTCTCTCTCTCTCTCTCTCTCACACACACACACACACACACACACACACACACACACACACACACACACACACACACACACACACACACACACAAACACACACACACACATACATGTACACACACATGCCCCAATGCGCACACACACATACAAACACAGTCACACAAGGTTAAAAGGAATAAAACCCTGTTAGTCAGTTAAAGAGAGAAAATTAGAAGGGGGGGGGGGAGAAAGAAAGAAAGTTCTCTCCACGCAGAGAACGCTTGAAAAGAGAAAGTGTTGCACGCAGAGGATGCTTGAAAAGAGAAAGTGTTGGTATGCAGAGAATGCTGAAAAGAGAAAGTGTTGGTATGCAGAGAATGCTTGAAAAGAGAAAGTGTTGGTATGCAGAGAATGCTTGAAAAGAGAAAGTGTTGGTACGCAGACGAGGGATCTGACAGAGTACCAGCATCATCACCATCAGCAGACCAGGTCCTCAAAACTTTGTCCCCCATAAGTAAAACTCAAATGAGGCAGCGATCAGTAAACTGTTGGTAAGAAACAAGTAGGGTAACTCTTGCTCCCACGAGGAAAAAAAATAATTACAGGCTCATAATTCCAAACGAACGCTGCTTACGACACCAAATCGCCTAGCAGAAATCACAATACAGAACTCACAGAACAAACAAGGAAGCTAGGGGAATTCTTCTGTGTGTTCTGTGTTGTCAATGTTGACGTTATGGGCCTGTAACTATGTTTAATCATGGGAGCAGGAGTTACCCTACTTGTTTATTACTTATTGTCTCCCATAAATTAATGTCTTGCACAAATTCTCTTCGGTACCTGAAATTCACAGGAACATGGATCATGTGTAGGTTGTGCGTTTAATATCAGCACCAGCATACTTTCTTCCACCTTCAAAATAAAACAAAAAGTTTTTAAGAAGAAAGCGGAAGGGGGTTGGGGGTAGTGGCATCTTTTCCAGAGTTGTTGACACCAACAGGCGGAAAGAAAATCTTCTGTAGATCGTTTCAAAACGAGGTGACGGAGGGCGGAAAACGAAGCAAATTTGACAAAAGAAAGGGGTATGAGTTCCGCCAGACGATACAGACAAACAGAGTACAGGACAAAACACAATGCATTTCGACCTCTTGGGTCTTCTTCAGGCAAAAACAAACATTTAGGACAATGGAAACGAAGAACGAGCAACCGCTTATCTTCTCATATTCTCCTCAAAATGGGAATGTTTGCCTTTATTGTCTGGTGGAACCAATAAACTTTTCTTTTCCAAATTTGCTTCTGAAGATCACCAAAAACATGCCGTTGGCACTCAGAGCAATCGCAATGCCCCCTTTTAAATTCCTGATGGAAATGAATAAGTTACCTAAGCCTTTGTTGTGAGAATGGGTGCCTTGCTCCCTGGCCTTTGTAGTCTGTGATCCCCCCTGCTCCCCACCTCCGCCTCCACTCTGTGTGGGAGGGTTTTGACCTGGGGTCAGCTGCTGTATACTGCCTCCATCCCTTCTTAACCTCCCCCCCCCCCCCCCCCACTTCCTACACGTCCCTTCTTCTTTGTTTTGGATGCAAAAATGTTGGAGAAATCTAAACCTAAAAGACAATGAGAAAAATTTCTTTATGTTAAAAGTGTGCCATTCATAACTACACAAATATCTTTATGTTATGAGTCGACCATTCAAGAATACAGAATCATTGGATACTAAGGAATCGCCTCATGTTACATGTCCGCCATCCAAAAATAGACGAAGGCCTTCATGTTAAAGCTCTATTATAAACCTAGTTCTTCTCTCTGATTTGGTGGCCACTGCAGTGACACTGCATCCACGCCGCTCACTCTGGCCCTCCATCCAGGTCCACGGCCTGGCCTTCCATCCAGGTCCACGGCCTGGCCCTCCATCCAGGTCCACGGCCTGGCCCTATATCCAGGTCCACGGCCTGGCCCTCCATCCAGGTCCACGGCCTGGCCCTATATCCAGGTCCACGGCCTGGCCCTCCATCCAGGTCCACGGCCTGGCCCTCCATCCAGGTCCATGGCCTGGCCCTATATCCAGGTCCACGGCCTGGCCCTCCATCCAGGTCCACGGCCTGGCCCTCCATCCAGGTCCATGGCCTGGCCCTATATCCAGGTCCACGGCCTGGCCCTCCATCCAGGTCCATGGCCTGGCCCTATATCCAGGTCCACGGCCTGCCCTATATCCAGATCCACGGCCTGGCCCTATATCCAGGTCCACGGCCTGGCCCTATATCCAGGTCCACGGCCTGGCCCTCCATCCAGGTCCACGGCCTGGCCCTATATCCAGGTCCACGGCCTGGCCCTATATCCAGGTCCCACGGCATGGCCCTATATCCAGGTCCACGGCCTGGCCCTATATCCAGGTCCACGGCCTGGCCCTCCATCCAGGTCCACGGCATGGCCCTACATCCAGGTCCACGGCCTGGCCCTATATCCAGGTCCACGGCATGGCCCTCCATCCAGGTCCACGGCATGGCCCTATATCCAGGTCCACGGCCTGGCCCTATATCCAGGCCCACGGCATGGCCCTCCATCCAGGTCCACGGCATGGCCCTCCATCCAGGTCCACAGCATGGCCCTCCATCCAGGTCCACGGCATGGCCCTCCATCCAGGTCCACGGCATGGCCCTACATCCAGGTCCACGGCATGGCCCTACATCCAGGCCCACGGCATGGCCCGTTCCACCACAACCCTGGCGCTGACAAAGCACAGGGAGCAGTCAACATCCAGTCGTCAAGCGGCACCCCGCCAAAAGAGACACTGCACCGCTGCCAACTCGCTTTGGTGATGTTCGGCGGTGCCTGTCCTGATCCAGTAAGCTCTGGACATCACCTACGTAGCCTTCTACTAACAAAACGAATTGGTTGATCGCCATCACGACCATCCAACATTGTCCCAATGCATTTGCCGATGCTAGTGATCCCGACAGAACCGAACTTCTGGCAGAGTGTTGTGAGGTGCTCGAAACTTAGTCCTTCGAATGGGACTGTAAACCGAGGTGAACACACGCCTAACATCTTGCACACACATAAAATCCCATCACCAACTTTCGGAAGAGAAGGCCAGTTTGGCCGTTGTTATGGACGTCACGTTACACATAGCATGCACCCTGCATTGAGAAATGGAAAGAATGAAGGAAGTAAGGACAT
>JADBJO010013599.1:20000-22500 GCA_016801955.1 Conus betulinus
TGCTCGTTTCCTACGCCTTCATTCAAAAAAAACTTCAGAGAAGCCATACATATCCAAGCAGCGTTTAATTTCCAGTGCCCAGTTCTGTGGTTTGTCAATTTCTGTTTTTTTCTCTTTCATATGCTTGTCTAGGTATCCTGTCTGGAGTCATCTTCATTAATTTGAACCAATATCTGATTTGCTTTTATTGAACTATCGTCACTCGGTGCAAAACTTTTTTTTCCTTTAATTGAAAAATAGGGGGAAAATGAAACATACGGGAAAAAGCACTATCCGACAGCTGCTAAGCTCTGAGGGTGCAGTATGCATGGGGGTTTAGGGTGATCTCATGAATAACGCAATACATAAATAAGGATAGCGTTGGGAAGAGAGACTCGTTGACAAGACTCGGCAGAGAACGTGAGTGATTGATTGAGTGAGTGAGTGTGTGTGTGTGTGTGTGGTGTGTGTGTGTGTGTGTGTGTGTGTGTGTGTGTGTGTGTGTGTGTGGATACATATGCACACACACACACGCGCGCGCGCGCGCGCGTACGCACGCACGCACGCACGTACGCATGCATACACGCACGCACGCGCGCACGCGCCAACACACACACACCACACACACACACACACACACACACACACACACACACACACACACACACACACACACCAGTCGTGTCAATTACCTGATGTTTCGGTCACACATTTCCTGGGGATGTTTGTGGAGAAGATGAAGAGCGAAAGGTACACACACACACACACTCTCTCTCTCTCTCTCTCTCTCTCTCTCTCTCTCTCTCTCACACACACACACACACACACACACACACACACACACACACACACACACACACACACACACACACACACACACACAACCTTGTCTGTGTGTCTATGTGTCTGTTTGTCTCTGTATGTAAATCTGCCTGTGACTGTCTGTCTCTGTTATCTATCTGTCTGTCCGGCTGTCTGTCGCTCTCTGTGTCTGTCTGTCTGTCTCTCTCGTCTGTCTGTTGTCTGTGTGTCTGTCTGTCTGTCTGTTTGTCTGTCTGTGTCTGTCTGTCTGTCTGTCTGTCTGTCTCTCTCTCTCTCTCTCTCTCTCTCTCTCTCTCTCTCTCTCTCTCTCTCTCCTAGATTCCATGCACTAAGGTGAAATCGCTCGACATAATATTATTCCTGCTATCTAAACACTTGACGTCAATGTCCACCAGTTGTGAGTTCTTGCCCGCCCCCCCTCCTCCCCGCCCTCATTCTCCCCGACCCTCCGCTCACCCCCTCCCCGATCATCACTACCATCATATTCTTTTCTAAGCATGGTAGTTCAATATGATCCTGGTGGTCTACATCAGTTCCTATGGTCTCTAACTTCTTCCCCCCCTCCTCCGTTCTACCCAAACCCGCCATCCTCTCTGGTCATACAATCTGCAGACAGCCCTCTCTGTTCTACCCCAAACCCGTCATCCTTTCTGGTCATAGAATCCTGGACAGCACTCCTCGTTCTACCCCAAACCCGTCATCCTTTCTGGTCATAGAATCCCGGACATCCCTCTCACGCATCGGGTTTCACGGCGGATGACATGAAAAAGAGAGGATTTTCGGTTTCGTCACTGGAACTGCTTTCAGTCGTTTCTTGACAACAAACTACAGAAAATACAGAGTTATGAGAGAGAGAGAGAGAGAGAGAGAGAGAGAGAGAGAGAGAGAGAGAGACAGAGAGACAGAGACAGAGAGAGACAGAGAGAGAGAGAGAGACAGACAGACAGACAGACAGACAGACAAACAGACAAACAGAGAGTGAGAGAGACAGACGGACAGAGTGAGAGATAGAGAGAGACAGATAGACAGACATTACAGAAAGCGTGAGAGACAGACAAAGAGAGAGAGAGAGAGAGAGAGAGAGAGAGAGAGAGAGAGAGAGAGAGAGAGAGACAGAGAGAGAGAGGAGAGAGAGAGAGAGAGAGTCCGGAAGAAGTATGTGTCTGCACTGTTAAACTCCAGTTTGTCATTGTTGTGTTTATGACAACAACCTTTCTTTGCCTTGCCAAGAGCTGCTGTAGGTGGGACAACCAGGACATGGACAGTGCGGTCACTGCAGCAAGGGTCACTCTCTGGTCTGAGGGTCCACAGAGAACAGACGTGGACACGGATGTCGCTGACCAGTGACACGTGATGGACTGACCCCTGTGGGAGGGCGTCCTGATTTCGCTGCTCCCCTAATGGACTGCATGGGGCTGGAGCTGGACAGAGAAGAGCCGAGTTTTGTTTCTCATCGTACTGGTCACTGACAGGTGTTGTAGCCGAATGGTCAGAAGGTCTGGACTTTAATCTAAGGGTATTAGGATCAATACATGAGTTTGTCTGGCATATGAAGTGTGATGGGCCATTCTCGCGTAATCCACACAAAAGACTGTAATTTCACAGACTCCATTGTTCGACTTTTGATCAAATAGGATGACTGGCCAATAGACATGCAGAGAGAGAGAGGAGAGAGAGAGAGAGAGAGAGAGAGAGAGAG
>JADBJO010013599.1:29881-51676 GCA_016801955.1 Conus betulinus
CACGAAACAAAAGAAACCAATCAATGTTAGGTAGGCATCCAAGGTCTGACCAGCGCATTTGGCTAATGCGTAGGTCAGACATCTACTAAGTCGTAGCCACGACTCCCTCTTCTTCAGTTCTCTCATCTTAGTTAATTCATTTATCCATCTGTTTAAAATCATTCACAGTGTGGTTTTAAAACTTAGTGGATGTGGTGTAGCGTATATGGACCAGTCCGCACGCAGTGATGCCTCCTTGATGAAACTGAAGCTGAAATGTATGAATGCATGCACGTAGGTATGTGTGTATCTTTCTATCTATCTATCTATCTTTCATGCATGCATGTGTGTGTGTGTGTGTGTGTGTGTGTGTGTGTGTATTTCGTGCATGGTCTCCTTTTCTCCACCCCCATGGAACAGGCACCTGGTGGAAGTTTTTCTTTTGCTGCTTCTCCGAACGTGAAAAATCCCACCCACCCACGCCCACCCCCTCCACGCTCTCTCTCTCTCTCTCTCTCTCTCTCTCTCTTTCTCTCGCTCTCGCTCTCTCACGTTGCATATGTCAAGATCGTGGTCTGTGGTGGCAATCTAAATTATGGCCACCCTATTGTCAGTCCATGCCCCCCTCACCCTTCACTCCCATCCTAATTTTATGTTTCCTATTGATGCAATGTTTTATACTCAACCACGTGCGGTCAGTGTTTTTCATGTGTTTTTGATTTCTGCTCCCTGATAGGAACTTCCATTTGTGTCTGCAATTGTTAACCATTTCTATCCTAGTGTTTAGGGTTGCTAATTTTGGTTTGCATAGGATCATATATTTTTCTGTTAGGCATAAATTACATCTTTTTGAAATGTTATTGTATGATGCAGCTCTTTTTAAGATTTTCCAGGATATGTTGTAATCTATTTTTTTTATCTTTGAGTTTCCAAATATATTTACTCAATTCTGTTTGATTTTTGTATCTTTCTTTGTTAAATGACTGTTTATGATTTGCATATCTAGTTTTAAACTGGTTTTCAGTGATACCTATATATGTTTCTTCAGTGTTCTCTGATTTTACAGTGGCTTGGTATACAATATTGCTGTGGAGGCATTTATTGTTTAGAGGGCACTGTTGTTTCTTGGTACAGTTGCAAGATTTCCGTTCTTCTTCACCCTCGTTTGTCTCTGCACTGCTTTTCGTTTTGTTGGTTGAATCAATGATGTTTTTGAGATTCGGCATACATGAGTATGATAATTTGATGTTGTGCCTGTTAAATATCTTAAACAGTTTTGTGCTCTTTTGGGAAAGAAGATGTTCAGAATTTTAAAGAATTCTTTCCCAACGTTTGTTTTAACTCTTCCATCGTATGGGGGGTTGTACCATATGATTTTCCTTTTCCTGTTCTTCTTGTGTCTGCTCATATCATTTCCTGGGTCATAGTGTAATTTGTAGTTGTAGCCACTTTGGTGTAACGCTTCTTGGTATTCAGCTGCTGCAGTGTTGTTAAATACTGTTTCATTACATGACAGATTAGATAATCTCTTGTTTATGCCTCTAGGTATCGTTTTGAGTATGGAAGGTGGGTGATTACTTTTGATATTTACATAGACAGGTGTGTCATTTGGTTTTTTGTATGGTTTAAATGTATGTTGGTTGAGGTCTAACGTGATGTCTAAATAATTCACTATCTTTTTGTTAGCTTCTGTGGTGATTTTTAAATTTGGTAAAATCACCACAGAAGCTAACAAAAAAGATAGTGAATTATTTAGACATCACGTTAGACCTCAACCAACATACATTTAAACCATACAAAAAACCAAATGACACACCTGTCTATGTAAATATCAAAAGTAATCACCCACCTTCCTCAAAACGATACCTAGAGGATAAACAAGAGATTATCTAATCTGTCATGTAATGAAACAGTATTTAACAACACTGCAGCTGAATACCAAGAAGCGTTACACCAAAGTGGCTACAACTACAAATTACACTATGACCCAGGAAATGATATGAGCAGACACAAGAAGAACAGGAAAAGGAAAATCATATGGTACAACCCCCCATACGATGGAAGAGTTAAAACAAACGTTGGGAAAGAATTCTTTAAAATTCTGACATCTTCTTTCCCAAAAGAGCACAAACTGTTTAAGATATTTAACAGGCACAACATCAAATTATCATACTCATGTATGCCGAATCTCAAAAACATCATTGATTCAACCAACAAAACGAAAAGCAGTGCAGAGACAAACGAGGGTGAGAACGGAAATCTTGCAACTGTACCAAGAAACAACAGTGCCCTCTAACAATAAATGCCTCCACAGCAATATTGTATACCAAGCCACTGTAAAATCAGAGAACACTGAAGAAACATATATAGGTATCACTGAAAACCAGTTTAAAACTAGATATGCAAATCATAAACAGTCATTTAACAAAGAAAGATACAAAAAAATCAAACAGAATTGAGTAAATATATTTGGAAACTCAAAGATATAAAAAAATAGATTACAACATATCCTGGAAAATCTTAAAAAGAGCTGCATCATACAATAACATTTCAAAAAGATGTAATTTATGCCTAACAGAAAAATATATGATCCTATGCAAACCAAAATTAGCAACCCTAAACACTAGGATAGAAATGGTTAACAATTGCAGACACAAATGGAAGTTCCTATCAGGGAGCAGAAATCAAAAACACATGAAAAACACTGACCGCACGTGATGGCAGACAGCGAACACGTATAAAAAAAAAACACACCGACAACACCGACCCCCCCCATACCCTGACGACTGCACCAGCAAGAAACAGCGCTGTAGGTTTTAGCTTTATATATATATATATATATATATATATATATATATATATATATATATATATATATATATATGTATGTATGTATGTATGCATGCATGTACTCTGAGAGGCACAAATTCTGCACAAAGATAAAAGAAATCAGGCACGCAAATCTCATTTGTCAGTCATATAATCGGAAACTTGGTGGCAACTGAAACAAACCAAATCTGCGTAGAAAGTGTGACTGAAAAGAGCATGTGTTAACAAAAAACAACAACAATAACAACAACAACAACAACAATCCTGAATCAAATTCATAAACAATTGTCAAACATGGTTATTATACAGCATAAACCATCTTTCAAAAGAGATGATTCTGTCAGTATCTGGTGTATCCACCATTGGCAGCTACACACGCCGAGGCATGGACTGCACGAGACGTTGGATCTGCACCTGCTGGATGTTGACCCTGTGATGCTGAAGAACGACGATCAGTTCACCTCTCGTCTGGGGCCTCGGCTGATGCTGCTCCACTCTCCCAACGGTGCTCAATGCAGTTCATGTCAGGTGACAGGGATGGCCAGGGGGCATCACCTCCACTCCATTCTGCTGCAGAAACTGACGGGTCATCTGGGCACTGTGAGGTGTAGCATTATCATGCTGGAACACAAATCTGCGTCGTCCACCATGGTGATCCAGGAGTGGAAGCAGGACAGGCTGGAGAACGTGGTTCACGTAAACGCTGTGCCGTGATGTTGCCATCGATCACCACGAGCTGGGATCTAAAGTTGGCGTTGATGGCACCCCACACCATCACTGAAGGGCCGCCAAACCGGTCGAGCTGCCTAACACAAGGGTCATGATACCGTTCTCCTCGTCTCCTGTAAATTCTGATTCTCCCATCAGCGTGGCTCATGCAAAAACGTGACTCGTCAGAGAAGATGACATTCCTCCATGCGCGTCTTCCCAGGAATGCACCATTTGCTGCCCCAATGGCGCCGGGCCTGCCTGTGTCTGTCAGTCAATACAGGGCCAACGTAGGGCCTGTGACACCTGATTCCTGCGTGTGACAGGCGTCGTCTGATGTGATGTGCGGCTGCTGATGGGGTCCCCACGCTCCCCCCAAAGTTGCTCTAGGAGTGGCAGCAGCAGTCATGAATCGGTTCCTGAGGTGGGAAAGGCGAATGGCTCGATCTTGTCTCTGAGTCGTCACTCGAGGTGCGCCTGGTCGAGGACGGTCAGAAACTGACCGGGTGGCTGCCAAGCGCCGTTGTAGGCGGTAGATAGTGGTGTGGTGGGCGTTCATGGCTCTTGCCACCTGTTGGACAGATGAACCGGCCCTCAGCATCCCAACAGCGTGGTTTCGCTGGTTGTTAGTCTAGCCGTGGCATTTTCTTGCAGTGTGATAAAATCATTCTGGTTGCGGCATTTTTATGGGGTTTAAACTGTGTTTATCACGTGAAAAGAAAGCGACGCAATATTCACTCTTAACTGAGTTGTCGCCCAGTTTGGCTTTTTGCTACTGGCGCTATTGTCTGTTCGCTGGCACGTGCTGCACGAGAAATGTCGCTGTGGAAAGGTGGGTCACACTCCCACCGATAGCTGGACAAGTTACGTTTTTACTTTTTCTTCTTTTTGCTGTCCCGAACCATCAAATCAAAAAAACAAGTGCATAATACATAATAAGGACAATCACTTATATCAGCTAGTTTACGCCACCACCAAAGGGCGTGCAGCAATACTAAGTACTACACAGTCACATTTCTTTTCACACAGCAAGCCAGGCTGGCACCCACAGCATTGTCATCATGGAGAGTCCATACATTTGGCCGCGTCCGGCCCGAATCACACAGTCTTCACACAGATCAGGAGTCACCCACGAGAGCAGTTCGTGGAGTCCTTCCAGCAAATCCCACACACCAGGACACACGTCGACACGACGGAAACGAAACTGCTAACAGAGGTAGGTTCATGGAGTCCTTCCAGAGACTCCCACATAACAGAAGAAACACAAGTAATCATCCTAACGAACTCTGAAGCCCTTTCTCACTCCAGCTTTTTGCTGACCTCACGGACAAGCTCTCGACCCTCCCCCCCCCCCCCCCCCCCCCCCCCCTTCCACCGCCTTCCCCATCCCCACGGGGCAGAGACGGCAGCGGCCGGGCTCGTGCTGCACCCCACACCCGGTTGGCAGTCTACTGACCCTCGGTCAGCCTCTCGATACCCCAGTGGGGTAGAGACAGTGGCTGGACACAGGCTGCACCCCACACCCGATTGGTAGTCAGTTCTAGGTCGGACACGGGGCTTCACCCGATGCCTGGGGGAATTGATAGCTACCTTGATTATATCACCTACTTCCAACACATTTATCGTTCTTGTTTTCATTAGCAGTTACTCTTCATACATTTCATTGGAACTTGAGGAAAATACCCTTAACAGAATCCAGAGAGTTTCGATACATGGTTTGTTACATACAACAGAACAAATTCTGTTGTCCCGTTTTATCAAGAAAAGAATGTTTTCATTATATCACATCATCACTAAACGTGTCCAATTACATGACGAAGTGATATCTGTGGTGAAATCGTTGAAAAATAACACAGTGCCCGGATATGATGGAGTTAAATATTCTTGTCTGAAACATCTGCAATGTCTGTCATTGCCTTTGATGGCAATTGTTAACATAACATGGAGAAACAAACAAACAAAGAAGAAAATCCCACTGATTGGAAACATGCCACGATCACTTTACTTCTCCAAAAAGAAGGGAATGTGATGCAGCCTGGTGATTGGAGACCTATTTCCTTGTTGACGTCTTTGTACAAGATCTACATAGAGCAAAGTAGGCTTTTACTATGGATTTCTACCGGAAGGCTGCAATCAAAACAGAAGGGCTCTATCTCAAGAAACGGCCAGGAACACGTGTTTCGCTTGAAAACTGCATTGAGAACTTCAAGCATGTATCAAGTCAGTCTCTACACTACTTTTGTTGACATCAAAGACGCCTATGGGGAGCATTGATCACAGAGTGATGCTGGATGCGATGCAGAGCGCCGGCTACCCCCAGCACATCATCGACATGACGGCGGATCTCTACAGCAACTCTGCATTCCAGGTGCAGACGGGAGACACGTCCACGCCCAGGATTGCGAGGCATCGTGGCATCGAGCAAGGATGCCCGTGGTCAGCTGTTGTCTTCATTCAGGCGTTGGACCCGTGGATTCAAGGGATGGAGCATCCGTTCACACCAGCTTCAATGCCTTCTTCATGTCAGGCATACATGGATGATGTATGTGCCTGTGCTCACTATGATGAGAACTTACAAGAAATGATAAATAAGATGGAAACCTTCCTACGTTACACCGAAACGGAAGTGAAACACAGAAAGTGTGCCACTGTTCATGGACAACGCACAGGAAAACTGGGCTTCTACATATGTGACTGAGAACGTCCACGTGACGCTGCAAGCTGAAGATATACCAATGTATGGAAAAGATGAGCCATACCAGTATCTTGGATTTCAAACAAATCTGACTGGAACTTCTGAGAAGAGCAACTGGCGCAGGCGAGCAAGGAATTCGAAAGAATGCTAGAAAAAAACAAATCCGATTTCACCTTTACCAAGTGCAAGAAAATTGATGCTGTAAATGTCATGGCTTCTTCAAAGTTGAACTTTTATTACAGAAATTTAAAATTCACAGAAAAACTGCAGACTCTGGAAGATCAATTAGTTGATTTTGTTCGCGTTCATGACAAACTGAACTCTTCTACCAATCGAGCGCTATGTTCCTTTTCTGAAAACAAGGCGGGCTTAGTCTGCTGAAACCAAATACCACGTACTACGCCAAATGCATTTCCTTCTTGATCTGTGTTCTGAACAGTGATGACCAACATGTCAGAATGGTAGCGCGCAACAGTTTCCATCTCCACATGGAAAAGAGAAAAGTGCCTCACGCAGATCCAGACGACAGCAGTTTTGGAGGATATGCCACAGACACTGACAGGAAGTTAAGGAAAGGCAGCAAGGTCAGCTGGTCACGTTTCTTCCTTCGTCGAGCTCCATGAAGTGTGTGTGCAGCTGGATTTTAAGCTGTAATTCGAGGAAAACAGCGACAGTTTCGGAGTAGTACTCCCAGCTTCTGCTGACGGGGTAGTTCAAATTCGCTACAGTAATTCTAAACAATTGCACAGTGCAATCAAAAGAATGCAAATGGACAAAGATACACACCATTTTCGCCAGCTGCAACAACAGGGGAGAATCCTGCAAGATGCAATTGCGGATGCGGCAGTGACCCACTCCATAGGACACCTCACCAATGGCAACGTCAATGACCAAATAACCAGGTTCATCAGCAAGGGACGTCTACAGCTGCTGGAGACCAATGCAGTGAACAACATCTACTATACTGATACTTACCGGAGAGAGTACGCTTTGTGTGGGTTTCGTTTTCGCACACGTTCCCATGCCTTGAATGTATGTTGCACTGAGGCGCCTCTACACACAAAGACACGACAGATGTGTTGAAATCATCAGAAAGGAACTACAGAAATGCATTGTGATGGGTTTTGTGGATTTTTCTAAAATAGGCCTGTCTCTATAAATGGTGTTGAAGGTCTACCAAGGCTGAAACCTGATTTATGCTTCATCGACCATCGAAACTCGGAGGCATTCGTCATCGAGGTTTCAAACCCATTTGATACATTCATACAAACATGCTTTGAGAGCAAAGTTCAAAAGTACTTGCCTCCTTGCTATGCTCTTAGTGATGCCGGATTTAGCACGAAAGTAATAGGCTCGCCAGGCATGGTTCATAAAAGAGTGGTTTCAGGACTTTCAATGTTAGGACTGCCCGTAACTAAATGTAAAGAAATCGCAAAATACTTGAGCATATCTGTCATGATTGGGTCTAGGCGTGTTTGGTCAAGACAAAATCACCTCATGCACCAGCCTTGATACTGGCAGATGTTGACTTCCAAACTGTGTTTTAAATAGTATTAGTTGTATGAAGCTGACTAAAACACTGACAAAGAATTGGAGCTAGCCAGGGAAAGAAGGAAGGACATGTGGACAGCTACAAAGAGGGGGGAGAGAGAGAGAGAGAGAGAGAGAGAGAGAGAGAGAGAGAGAGAGAGAGAGAGTATGGTGCAGGTCACAAGAGGTTCATTTTCTTTTCTAACTTGTTTTTGTACCTGGATTTTCTTGTCATGGAAGAGAGCGGACGACGTATGTGTTTACAATCCACTCACTCCACATCCCCGGAATTCTATGCGTTTTGAGGGTGTTTCCATGCATTATTCAGCTGAGCTGCAAGGTGTTGGTTTCTTTTGGACAGGTATGTCAACACCTGGCAGTGGGGGAGTGGATCTATAGCCTATTACCTGCATCACTCCTTTGTACCAGATCCATGTGACTGCACACGGGCAGCTGTTGGTAGCTTCAATCATCCAGTGAAAACAATGACCTCCGACTGCCATTGTAGGAACCACAGTTCGTACTCTCTCTCTCTCTCTCTCTCCTCTCTCTCTCTCTCTCTCCTCTCTCTCTCTCTCTCTGTGTGTGTGTGTGTGTGCGCGTTTGTATCTGATTGTGAAAGTATGCATTTGTGATCGATCAAATGATAGCTAGATAGCTAGCTAGATAGGTAGATAGATAGATAGACAGGTAGGTAGATAGAGAGATAGAGAGGACACATAGATAGGTAGATGTTTTGTGTGTGTTGTGTGTGTGTGTGCGCGCGCGCGCGCGCGCGCGCGCGCGTGTGTGTGTGTGTGTGTGTGTGTGTGTGTGTGTGTGTGTGTGTGTGTGTGTGTGTGCATATGCCTGTTTGTGTCTGTTTGTATATGGTCATGTGTGCATGGGCCCAGGATTTATTATCATTTTCCATCTCCTGCACAATGTAATTGGAAATGAAATGAGGCAGGGAGCAGTAAACAATAAACAGTAAACAAGTGGGGTAGTCTTTGCTCCCATAAGGAAACCTAACACAGAGTAACTTTATTCAAGACTGGCACAGCCTTTTAAACTTGAATAAAGTCAGACAAATACAAAGACGAACAATCTAATAGTGGGGGAAAAAACAAGCGCAGGCCAACAACTAAATTATCTTCGTAGTAATGTCTTGGCAGAACTTTGAACTTAAGGAGGGTGGGGGGAGGGGTGGGGGGGCCAGCAGGAGGTTGAAGATGTGTGAAAACTGGGAAAATGAAATTAAGAAAATATGAGAACTCTTCACTGGCTGCATAAGGGAACCATCTGCCTTTAAGAGGGATTGCGATGGTTCCCTTATGCAGCCAGTGAAGAGTTCTCATATTTCCCTGTGGCTGATTTCAAAGGGGCAGTTTTTCTTCTGTGTTGGGCCCAGTGCCTGCTTGATGCCGTCATACATCGCTTTAATGTTGCCTGTGTCAGCTGCGATCTGAATCTGGGAGCAGAGCTGAAGCCAATAATCGCTGGCGCATTGCCTGGCACACCACGGATTGCTGCAAGCAGCACGGAGAACCTGGAGGTTGTGCTCACTGGGATGGTTTTGTATGGTGTCAGGGCGTTTCTCTTGGCCTCGATGACTGGTGTCATTTCTTCTAAATGGGCTTCCAACCAGTCAGCTCACTTGCTGGTCTTTTTGCCAAATTTGGACACGGCGGCGTTGTAGACAGCATCTCTAAAGTGTTCCCATCGGTCTTGGGCATTTGCAGTGGGTTGGACAGGGAGAGAATCCTCCAACACGCGCGCGAACTCCTCTACTTTTCTTTGATCGCGTGTTTTTGCTGGTGTCGATGCGAGGCCGGTCCTCCTTTCTCGTACTGTGCAGTCTCTTTGCGCGCGGAGCATTACTTTGCTGCACACCAAAGAGTGGTCAGTGTCACAATCGGCGCTCTGGTGGCTGTGAGTGATCTTGATGCTGAAAAGGTTGATACGTCTGGTGAGGACCAGATCGAGCTGATGCCAGTGTTTGGATTAAGTTTGTCTCCAGGAGACTCGATGGTGAGGCTTCGTGTTGAAGAAGGTGTTACTGACGCACAACCCATGATAAAAGCAGAGCTCTAGCAGGCGCTGGCCATTGTCGTTCATTTCCCAGTGCCGAACTGACCCAAGCAGGTGGGCCAGGAGTTGTGATCGACACCTACTCTAGCGTTGAAATCGCCTGCAATGAACAGCAATTCTCTGTCGGGAATTCTCTTTATAGCAGCACTGAGGTCGTCATAAAACTTGTCTTTCGCTTCTGTTGTGGATGCCAAAGTTGGCGCATAGGCACTAATTAGACTGTCTGGTCCCGATGATGTTTGGAGTCGGAGAGACAGGATTCGTTCTGTTCCTTCTGCTGGTTGGTTGGATTATGGACTCCAATAATCTGTTTCTAACTGCGAATCCCACGCCATGTTCTCTGACCTCGTCTGATGGTTTACCCTGCCAGAACAGGGTGAAGTCTCTCTCCCTCACAGATCCTGTTTCTGGGAGCCTGGTTTCTTGAAGGGCGACAATGTCCATCTGCGAACATCGTTTACTTCCTGTAGATCGTCAGAAAAGCCTGGTGGCATTGTCCTTACGTTCCGTGTACTCAATTTCAGGGCGGAAGTTTTCATTTTTCTGTTGCCTGGTGCACAGTTATCGATCCGCTTGTCGTTTTTCACCCTAAACCCCACGCACCCAGTGAGGCTAACGGACCGTGATGGGGCAGCACCTTACTGGCTGGGGGGCTGCCCAGCTTAAGGCGGGCGGTACCTGCCCAATGAGATACGATGACCTCTCCCACCGTCGGAAGCAGCCCTTGGCGTCTGACTCTACGTCATTTGAGTATGCAGATTTTATACCCAGTAGACTGCTACTTCTCGTGTTTCGTCGACCCTGCAAAGCGAAGCTGGAGTGACTTATCCAGAGCGCAAAGCCTGTGTAAGTGAATATGGAGGGCTGTTACCCAGCCCCCCCCCCCCCCCCCCCCCCCCCCCCCCCCCATGCAGCCCCCCCCCCCCCCCCCCCCCCCCCCCCCCCCCCCCCCCCTCCGTCGCTGGAATGGTCCATTGCAAAGGCAAACGCCAATACACATGGTTCCACTGCCGTCGAAGGAGTTGCCAGAACGTTGCTGTATACAGCCTCGGACTGCCTTGGGGACTCCGACTCCGGATTTTTCCTCAGGGTTGACTCCCGAAGCCTTTCCTAAGAGGGGTATAGCCGCAAGGCAACGGAGGTTTGAGATCAGTTTTCCTTCTCTTAGGCGGGCTGTCTTCCCAGACTAATGAGCCCATCTGCCCAAGAAGGGGTGTTAGCCCTACACAAACCCGTTTAACCTCAGGGTGACTTGGTCTACACATTAGTCTGACCTCTACCCTTCGACCTGTCCAGCTTGGGTGGCCCTCCCGCTGGCATTGCTCTCTGGGTCATAGAGGTACACAAGCTCCCACACCACGACAAGGAGTAGACCACTCACACACACACACACACACACACACACACACACACACACACACACACACACACACACACACACACATATATATATATATATATATATATATATATATATATATATATATATATATATATTATAGATAGATAGACAGATAGATAGATAGATAGATAGATAGATATCCCTATCTTTTTCTCTCATTTAGAGGCATATTACTAGCAGATTGCAGGGATGGATAAAAAAGAACATAATCTGACAGGTGAACATTAAGCAGGGTTTAAAAAAGGTTATTCCACAGTAGATCACATGTTTGTATTATTGGCAGTCGCACAAAAAACAGACTTGTTTAATCATACATTTATGTAGCCTTCATTGATCTTGAAAAGGCTTTCGATTCTGTTGAAAGACACGTGTTATGGCCCATTATATTGACAAATGGCACCAAACGCAAGATATTTAGATGTATTCGTATTGTGTACGACCACGTCAAAACCAGAATTAAATGCGGAAGTAGTGTAACAGATTGTATTAATTGCGCCCATGGATTAAGACAAGGAGACGAACACATTTGCAGCCCTGTCTTGTTTTCTTTATTTATGAATGAGCTGGCATTAGAGGTGATAAGGGGTGGAAGAACTGGTGCAATCTTTGCGTCTGATTGTGTGTGTGTGTGTGTGTGTGTGTGTGTGTGTGTGTGTGTGTGTGTGTGTGTGTGTGTCCTTCGTTTAATGTCTATCCACTATTCGTGATATTAGACACTAATATTTGATTGTTTTGAATAATTTGTGCTACTTCTTGCTGATGATGATGTGGCTTTATTCTCAGAGACTGTCGCTGGCTTACAAACGTACATTAACAGTCTTCAACGTGCAGCTGCTGCTCTGCAGCTAAAGTTCAATATGAAAAACTCAACATAGTGGTATTCAGGAAAGAGGGAATTTAGTTGCCAGAGAAAGGTGGACATTTAACGGAATTGTTATGCCGGTTGTGAATGTTTACAAATACTTAGGAATTTATTTTTCAACAAAGATACTTTATGTTGCTGCATGTCATGATCTCAGTAGTAGAGCAAAAACGCGATATTTTTGCATTTTGCAAAGGTTATTTAAGTCAAAGTGTTATTCTCACTCTTCTTCTTTTTTTTTTATCATTTGACTTACAAATTCAACCTATTGTTCAGTATAATGCGGAGTTATGGTGATCCAATAACGCAATAATCAACTGCGAATAGATGCATTTGTTCGCTGTCAAAAGATTCTTAGGCGTAGAAATGCAAAAACACCTAATGACATGGCGTATGGGGAAACAAACTGATAAACTATTACATAAACTCAGGTGCAGAGTGTTTTAGGTTTAGCTGAAAGCGACGAGAGATGGGACGAATATAGACTATCCTGTGAGGCCTACAGAACGATTTTTGTATTTGGATCCGCGTAATAAGACAAACTAGGCCTCAAATACTCGCCATGAACTTGTTTGGATTTGGATATGAATGGCTGCATCAAGTCGTGGTAGGGTTAAACGAGTTTTTCGGGAAAGGTTATTTTTGTTTGCAGATGGCAAATTTGGAATTACTATATCAACAACAGGTCCTTCTGCACTGCCCCTGATGTTAAAACATGTTTATTTGTTACTTTAGTCAGACATTTTAATGTTTAATTAGATAAGATTGGGCTTGGCATCTCCAAAATTGCACTACATCGTAATCGTTACAGAAAACACAGTGATGACGACTTACTATGTCCACTTTGTGAAAAAGAGAAAGTAAATGAGATGCATTTTGAATTATGTTGTCCTGTTCTACAGACTTAAGAGCACAATACATACCGTAGAAATATCACAAGGTACTAAGTGAGTATTAGTATTGCTCATGACGTGCACACATGTGAAAACAGATAGAAATGTGTCAATATATACATTTAAGCTGCGTTCTGTTCTCATTTGTTAAAATTACTGCAGTGTATCATGAACGACGTCCTTGTTTATAAATACTAGATTGGACAAATGTTTGTATTTAAGAACCCCTCATGAGGGGCAATGGCCTGATCATGATTTAAGTTTTCCCCCCCTCTCTCTCTCTCTCTCTCTCTCTCTCTCTCTCTCTCTCTCTCTCTCTCTCTCTCTCCTCCAATCTTCTTTAAAATCCTTTCTTTCTTCTTCTTCTTCTTCTTCTTCTTCTTCTTCCAGAGAAGACGTCCTTCGTTTCAAAACTCTGTCCGCTCCAACTATGCAAGAGGCAGATCTCGCATATAAAAGACATAAAGAAAGGGTTTTTATAGGCACGACAGATCTTAACATAACATCATCTGCAGCCCCTGTCGTCCTGTGTCCTTTGCGGCATATGACTCTTGGGATCTTCGCCTGTGACCCCCGCAGTGTGTGTGTAACAAGAAGCCAGAAGACAGAGGCATGTCACACACCCTGGTGTGCCGATCCTCCTTAACACAAACAACTCCTTATTTTACATGCTCAGCGACTGGCGATTACGTTCCTTTCAGCCTGGTGTGTGACTGGAGTCAAGACTGTGCTGAAAACAGTGATGAAACTTTTGTCAGTACAATCCGTGAGTGCAACATATGTTTGATTGTGGCCAGGGACAGGTAACATATTTGACTATGGTTACAGACAGATCTCTCTCTCTCTCTCTCTCTCTCTCTCTCTCTCTCTCTGTCTGCTCTCTCTCTCTCTGTCTCTCTGTCTCTGTCTCTGCCTGCCTGTCTGTCTGTCTGGTGTCTGTTTCTCTCTCTCTCTCTCTCTGCCTCTCTCCCTCTCTCTCTCCCCCCCTCTCTCTCTCTCTCTCTGCCTCTCTCTCTGTCTCTCTGTCTGTCTGTGTCTGTCTGTCTGTCTATCTGTCTGTCTCTCTGTCTCTGTCTCTGTCTCTGGTCTCTCTCTCTCTCTCTCTCTCTCTCTCTCTCTCTCTCTCTCTCTCATAGCTCAGTTGGTAGAGCGCCTGACTCGCAATCTTGGTGATCCTGGGGTTGCGGGTTCGAACCTCCGCCGGGGCGTTTCGGTACAGGGGGATTTTTCCCTCGGAGTTAACATTGGTTCTGACTCCATTTCCCATACAGTCCTTCGAATGAGCAACATTCGGAAGAGTAGGCCAGTTTGGCCGTTGGTATGGATGACACGTTACACATAGCATGCACCCTGAGTGAGAAATGGAAAGAATGAAGGAAGTAAGGAAATGAGTGATCGATATTGAACGATACTGACTGGATGACACGGGAAACGACTGAATGAAGCGCCAGCTGGCAGCTCTTCAGTCGGCACTACCCAGGTAGGCAGCCCGTTGTGTAAACGAGTGTTGATTGTAAAGCGCTTAGAGCTTGGCGTCTAGCCGACTATTATCATAAACGAAGTGAAGAGGACGATGTGGTTACATAGAACAAAAATAAAGGATAGATGAATTATAGGACAGTAACTATGAAAAAATAGAGAGAAAATAAATAAAGTAATCTAACTTACGATTATGATTATAAAATGTTCCTTAATGGACTTTCCAAAAGGTTTCTCGTTAATTTGACAAGAGAAAAACAACTGGCAACGAATCTAAAAACTGTCAAACACATTAACATGCCCAGTGTCAGCACTTGGTATAACCCCATTCAAAAAGGGTTTCGTTAGTTCACAATCAAAAATCACATGTTGAACTGAAAGATCCCCACGACATACACACTTAACAGTCTGGCAATACTTGGTTCGTAGGGAATTACATAAAAAGTCTAAAAGTCAGGCTTGAAACCGGTCAGCTAATCGACACAAAGTTTGACAGAGTTTGCTGACGAGGTTTTGATGAGGAACTGTATTGACTCCAGAAATCCCTTTCGATGATATGACTAATTTCCTTGTGTGACAAAGGACAGTCAACCTTAATACTACCTAATATATTCTTTGCTCCCCGTTTTGCTGCTCTATCTACTTGATCGTTAAAAATGAAGGAGGTGTGCGATGGAACCCAAGAAAATACAACATTAGTGTCTTACATGTAAAGACAGTGCAACATGTACTTAATCTTAAATAATAATTCCTCTGTCTGTGTATTTTCAAAACAATGCAACTTTTTTAATACTGACTGAATACAGGATATTAAATATTGAGACTGGCAAGCAAATTAAGTAATTTAATGCCATCAGGACAGCAACAAGTTCAGCTGTAAATAAGGAATGACCCTTACCTAAATAATATGATTTTTCAGCTTTCAAATCTGGAATTACAAAGCCAGATCCCGCACTACCATCATCAAGAACTGAGCCGTCAGTGTATACTTTCAAATAGTTAGTAAACTTTTCTTACATGACAATTTTGACAGATGCTGCTAACACATGCAGCAACATCGCTTTATTTAGATCAAAAGAAAAAAAATGTTAACTTTTACTTCCGTTAGTTCCCAAGGGGGTACTGGCGGAACCAGTACGCGAGGCGCTACCTCGTGTGGGTTAATCTTTGATGAATTAAAAACGTCTGAAACATATGAACGAAGCGTCTCTAAATTTGATTTGTGTGTGTGTGTGTGTGTGTGTGTGTGTGTTGTGTGTGTGTGTGTGTGTGTGTGTGTGTGTGTGTGTGTGTGTGTGTGTGTGCGTTTTTCGAAAAATCAATTCAGATCGTGTATTTAACTCTTCAAGGTCGTCCCCAGCAATCCTTCTCACTACATATTTATAGAACTTATTTTCCTTTCTTCATCATGTGGCAAAAGGCCTGCTATCTTATAAGCTTCAGAGGACTTAGTGTGCACAGGTACACCCAGGGCCAACTTTACAGCTTTACTGTCAATTCTTTGAAGTTTCTTTAATTGCGATCGCGGAGCAGAAAAAGAATACTTCCTGTCCGCAAGTCAATCTTGATCGTACAAGACTGGTTGCTAAATGCAGCAAAACTTTGGGATCCTGTCCCCATGGAGAATGACTGACAATTTTTAGAAAATTCAAACTTTTAACCGCTTTAGTAACATCGAGTCAGTATGTTTTTTCCAGTTTAGTTTTTGGTGTAAGTTGGACACCTAAAAAATTTACTTCAAGTTTATAAAACATTTCCCGTCCTCCCAGAAAGAATATAGGCAAGTTACTTGGGTCATATCTATTGTTAAAAAGAACCAAATGTGTCTTTTCAAGAGAGAATTGAAAGCCGTTGAAACACATATAACTATTTAATTTATCCAGCTCGTTCTGAAAGAGCTTCTGAATATAATTTATGTGACGTAAATTTGTTCTTTTCTTTAAAGATACATTAATCCATATTGCAATGCCATCAGCATATTGAGCTACTTTTCTAACTTTTAGCCTATTAAGATAAGCTAATGTTTTTGCTTTAACAGCCTCCTCGCAAGCCTGATTCCACCAGACATTCCCTGAGAATGTTTCGCACCTTTTTTATCCTTTTTTTTAAATTGCTTTTTTAGCTAGAGCAGCAGCGTCAAAACTGCTTTCTGAAAGTTATCAAAAAAATGTTAACATCCTCACAAATAACTTCACTCTCAGTCTTCTCAGTGAGATAATTTTGAAAAGTTTCCCCAATCTGCCTTTATGTAATTAAATTTCGGTATAACATCTTCATCACTAACTTCAGATCCACGGATTCTTTAAAAAGATAAAAGTATTGGCACATGGTCACTACCTAGTGGGTCATTGGCTGTATCCCACTTTGCTGTTAATGCTAAAGCAGATGAAACAAAGGTAAGATCAAGCGCCAATGATCTATGATGAGATATGTCTGGGATGCGCGTAGTTCTCCCGTCGTTAAGCAAAACTAAAGGTAAATCCACAAAAGTTTCCAGAAAATCAGGGTAAGAAACTATTTGACAATTTTAATCCCAGAAAGGAGCATGCGAACTGAAATCGCCACCAACGATCCACTTTTCTTTAGAACAGTTTAGAGAACGTAACCAATCAGTATTTTGCCCATCAGGGCCTTTAGGGTAATAAACTGATGCAAAATGTAAATTTGATAGTTTTGAAACTTTCATTTTATAAAGGATGCTTACACATTAACCGTATCTTTTCTAAAAGAAAGAGGACTAACGTATGTGTAATGACAGAGGAGATGGTAAATAGCAGTAATAATAGCAGAAGTAGTGGCAGTAGTCAGCAGCAGCAGCAGCAGCAGCAGCAGCAGCAGCAGCAGTAGTAGTAGTAGTAGTAGTAGCAGTAGCAGCAGCAGCAGTAGTAGTTGTGGTGGTGGTGGTAATAGTAGTAGTAGTAGTAGTAGTAGTAGTAGTAGCAGCAGCAGCAGCAGCAGCAGTAGCAATAGTAGTAGTAGTAGTAGTAGTAGTAGTAGTGGGTGGTGGTGGTGGTGGTGGTGGTGGTGGTGGTGGTAGCAATCCACAAGAAAGAAGTAAGAGAAAGAAGACGAAGAATAAGTAAATGCTTTTTTCTTTCTGTTAGTGCATACATTCAAACAAAATATGTGATGGAGTAAGAGACTGCACAACATTCGAAGATGAACAAAAATGTGACAAATCAAAGGTCGAAATGAGGTTTACTGAAACAATGCCCCAGCTCTGGTGCATTTTGACAGGCCAGGAAGTTTCACCATGACTCCTCTCCCTAGCAACACCACTCAGTGTCCTGAAACCCACTTCATGTGTCCTGTCAAGGGCTACTGTTTACCTGTCTACACTCGGTGCAATGGCATAGCAGACTGTCCAGGTCATGAGGATGAAGATCACTGTGATGCGTATACATGTCCAGGGTTTTACCGGTGTCTTCTACTTGGCATAACAATCTGTATGCACGTGAACCACCTCTGTGATGGTGTGCCCCAACTGTCCACATTCCGATGACGAACTTATGTGCAAAAGAAATAGAATCTTGTCCTGACAAGTGTGTCTGTTATGGCAATCACTTCTATCGGACTGAACCCTCTCTACATCTCCGATATCTTGAAACCAGGGGTACCGGGCTGACCTTAGATGAGATTTCAGGTAAAACCATGCTGATCTACCTGGGTATTGGTGCATGTGGGTTGACAGAATTAACTTATATGATATTACCTAATCTTCACATACTTGATCTCAGTGATAACCAGCTGCATGATGTCAGATTCAGATACCTCCTACAGCTTAAAAATCTCAAGGAACTAGTTCTTGCTGGTAACCCTCTGTCCTCTAGCATTTCTAATTTCAACCGAATATACCGATTAACATCAATAGTGTTACTGAATCTCTCCCGAGTTCTAATCAGAGTTCCCAACCTGCAAATGTGGTCGGAAATCATGCCTCAAATTCAGATATTAGATTTGTCCCACAGTGGACTTGACTCACTGACAGGAAAACAATTGTTCGGGTCACTGAAAGTTCTCAATCTGCGTGGTTGTCCCACCTCTGACTTCAGTCCTGACTTTTTGAAAGAATGGAAGATTTGCAGGAAGTCTTTAGTGACAACTACAGGTTGTGCTGTTCAGTTATGTTGCCAGCTACTTTCAGTGGAAAATGTGTGTAGCGCCTTTGGACGAAAATGTCCTCATGTGGACATTGTTAATGACGAGCTTTTACAAAATAATTATCGCTGTCTTTGCTGGTCTTGCTCTACCTGGAAATCTTGCAAGTGCTGTGTATCGCATGCAGACGTTTATTGGGGAGAAAAGCAAAACTGGTTACGTGGTATTTGTCATTCACCTGTCTGTGTCAGATTTACTGATGGGGGTCTATCTGTTGGTGATTGCAGTAGCTGACCATATATATGCAGGCCGATACCTATGGATGGAGAAGGCGTGGAGACACAGTGCAGTGTGCAGCTCTGCAGGGTTTTCTTTCCTTTGTTTCCTGTGAGGTGTCGTCATTCCTTATCTTTCTCATCACTGTGGATCGTTTTCTAGTCATCCGCTTTCCTTTCAGCCATGTTCGTTTCGGAATCACGCAGCTCACGTGGCCTGCACTGTCAGCTGGGGACTAGGAGTGATCCTGGCCTCAGTACCTTTACTCCCTGTGACGTCCCACTGGGCCTTCTACAGCCAGACAGGAATCTGCATCCCTCTGCCCGTCACCAGAGCTGACTTTCCCGGTCGTCTTTACTCTTTCAGTGTCATGATTATAGTTAACCTAATCATGTTCCTCTTGATTGCATTTGGTCAGGCACTTATCTACTGGTCATTCAGATCCAACACCATTGCAGATGATGGGTTGATGCGTAAAGCCACGGCTGGCGTTAAAGATAGGACCAGATCCAAATCCAATGAGTTAAACATTGCTCGTCGTCTCCTGGTCATTGCCATGTCAGACTTTCTGTGCTGGTTCCCCATTGGTGTCTGTGGACTCCTGGCCAAGCTGGATGTCGTCGCTATACCAGTGGAGATCAATGTAGCACTGGGGATTATTGTTCTTCCCTTGAACTCGGCGCTAAACCCGTTCCTTTATACTTACCTCATCCTCCGACAGAAACGCCACAGAAACAAAGAAACTTATCTTCAGGAGTTTATTACTGCTCATGTGAAGCAGACCTTAGCTACTTTACATCGATGAGAGAATTCTGACATTTTTGAAGAATGATCGGTACCGATAAAGAAAGTCTGGAATGCAATGAGTAAGAAAGACTTGCACACAGTTTTAAAATGCCGAATTCAGTCACAGAAATGGTTTTCCCTTTACATCGATGACAGAATTCTGACATTTTGAAGAATGATCGGTACCGATAAAGAAAGTCTGGAATGCAATGAGTAAGAAAGACGTGCACAGTTAAAACGCCAAATTCAGTCACAGAAATGAATGTTCCCCTGTTCAGTTCACTTACTTTCTCCAAAGTGTGTATGCGAATGCGAATATATTTATTTATATATTTATTCGCAAAGATTCGCATTCGCATCCAAAGTGTGTAGCTTTACATCTACAATGAAATCGTGTTTCGCTTTACATTAAAAAGACTTGTTTTGATTTACAGAAAAAAAGGAACAATGATCTCTCTCTCTCTCTCTCTCTCTCTCTCTCTCTCTATCTCTCTCTCTCTCTCTCTCTGTCTGTGTTGGCTGGTTGTCTGTCTGTCTGTCTGTCCTCTGTCTCTGTCTCTCTCTCTCTCTCTTTCCTCTGTGTTGTCTGTCTGTCTGTCTGTCTGTCTCTCTCTCTCTTTCTCTCTCTCATCTCTCTCTTTCTCTCTTACACACACTCCCACACACACACACGCGTGCGCGCGCACGCAGGAGAGAGAGGAGAGAGAGAGAGAGAGAGAGAGAGAGAGAGAGAGAGAGAGACGACGAGAGAGAGAGAGAGAGATTGACTTCACAGCCACTTAAAACAATTAAACAGATTTTTGACCGCAGATCTTCAAGTAAAAATGAATTATGAACGTCTTTCACGAAAAAACAAAACAAAACAAAAAAAAAAAAAAGAAAAAAAAAAAAAGGGGGGGGGGGGGGGGGGGGGGGGGGGGGGGGGGGGGGGGGGGAGGGAGCAGAACCAATATCGACAACGTTTTGGTCATCGGTCTTCTTAAGGAGTTGTGACATAGAAAGAAAAAAACAAATAAATACGTATAGGAAATGACGTATTGAAACATATACGTAAACAGACGATGGCGTGCTTAAAGGTGTGTGTGTGCGCGCGCGCGTGTTTGTGTGGGGGTTGTGTGTGTGTGTGTGTGTGTGTGTGTGTGTGTGTGTGTGTGTGTGATGGGGAAAAGGAAAATCAGTGCCCAATCCCATTTCACCTTGAGGGAAAAAGAGAGAGGGCAGGTAGATAGACAAAAAGAGAGAGGTAGAGGAGTCTTATGTTTGCACACACACACACACACACACACACACAACAACACACACACACACACACACACAATATATATATATATAGATATATATATATATATATATATATATATATATAATATGCTCTACATGTGAAGTTTTAAATATGCTATATGTGTACATGGGGTGTGAATCTGAATAAGGTGGGATGGGAACATTGGGGGGTGGGGGGGGGGGGGGGGGGGGGTGTAGACAGAAGGGGGATGGAGGAGAGGCCAGGGGACAGGTAAAGAGCTGGAATGATTCAAACTGAAAAAGTCAGAGGCGAGAGTTGCGTCCATCTGATATTGTGGCGCCAAGGCGAGGAGAGTGATCCTGGACTCCACGAATTTGATCTCTGGGGCTGATGAGTGGTTTTGTCAAACAGCAGTGACGGAAATATGGGTTTGGCTGTGGCAATCAGAGTTGAAATGAATCTGTACTGGTGTTGGGTGAGACGACTGGATGCTCTGAGATGTTCCACAATGCGGTCGTTGAGGGTACGATATGTTTCCCCGACGTACAACTTTGTACAGAGACTACCTCGCAGGCACGCACGCAATCACGCAGGCGCGTGCGCCGCACTCTCTCTCTCTCTCTCTCTCTCTCTCTCTCACACACACACACACACCTTTAAACACGTCATCGTCCGTTTACGTATATTTTCAAACGACATCTTCTATACGTATTTATTTGTTTTTCTTTCTATGTCACAACTCCTGAAGACGTTCTATGACCCAAAACTTTGTCGATATTTTGTTCTGTTTTACGTAAAAAAAAATCTTCTGAAAAAATCCTCAAAGACATTTATTATTCAACTAGAAACTGTTTCTGAGTGCAGAAGACCTGATTAATAACTTTCAGTTCGGCATCCAGCGAGCCAGATTGTGCTCCTTCCCTTGACAAAAGTCTATGAAAATAA
>JADBJO010013600.1:0-17500 GCA_016801955.1 Conus betulinus
TTCCTCCCACCTCAATTCTCACATTTTGATTTTAATTGACCTCTCCATCCTTTGTCCGGGCCTCCTCATAACCACCGCAAACTTCCCTAGACATTTTCTCTTTACTGCGGGGCAGACGGAGCGATATGGTCACGTAAGCAAAAACAGTCCGTACAACAGGTATATGATATTTACAAATTCCACTGTCACTGTTTGTGTACTGTTAGTGTGTTTTGAGGTTCTTTTTTTATTAAAAATGAAAATATCCTTCATCCTGGTTGCTTGACAAAACTCAATTTTCCATACTAGGCCCGTCCAAGCGGTATGACCGGTGGCATAACACGGAGTTAAGTATAATTAAAGACATCGAAGTTCCCGGGGGTGCTTGGATGGGTAGACATGTAAAAATTTTGAAGAAGATAGCAGCGCTATTATCTTGGATGTGTTACATAGTATTTAGATTATGTATTGATAAATGTTACTATCCACAAGCCTTCAAAGAGACTGCAAGTTTGCACCTGTTCTTAAGGCTCTGGTGAACCATCTGACCCCTCTAATTTATAGACCAAATATCATCCTATCTGCCCTGTCTAAACCTTCGAAAAACATATCAAACACATATACAGTCCCATTTTACAAAGTATGACTATTTCACCCTACTCAGAATGGATTTAGAAGGAATCATTGTGCCATACCATGCGGACAAATCTTATTGGAGGAGGAGTGGCATTTTGAAACAGTAAAAAGATTATTAATGGTGTTTTTCCAATTTTTTGGTGATTTGTCGTACAGCTTTTCGTGGTAGCACCACTTATATGCGGCGTCACTATAAGGGATCGATGAGACTGTCTCTTAAATCTAAACAGAAGTAGCCTAGGTCGGTTCTGAGATCGAACCATCAGGATATTCGTAGATCGAGCATTACCATTTCGGATAAACAATCTCTTTATATACCATTATCCACGATAGTATCAGCACACGCGTTCGACTTCACAAGTGAACACTGATCTCGACTACCTCGCGCAGGGCGGGGGGCTATCGATCTATCAAAAATCTGGAATGCAATACCCTCAGGGGATGATTCGGTTTCTGACGGTGTTCGCAAGTTTAGTATTACCTGTTTGCCTAATTCCTAGGAGAGATGTTAAATGAAGCCCTTCTTCACAGTTCATTTAGATTGTCCTGTCAGTTGGCGCACTTTTTTGCACAGCTGGCACTAGCACTTCATTTATTTCAGACTTGTAAACATTAAAAGGAAGGCTACATTGTCTGAGGTCATCTGTGATGAGACACAGCCATAATTTTTGACTTACCGGTTTCTTAAATGTTTCCGTGGGGGCCGGATTAGGATAAGAATAACAAACTCATTATGGAGAACATAGGGAGAAATCTGTCACAGAGAGGCCCTTTTCATACGTGAGCAATCACCTTGGTCGCTGTTTATAAATAGAATTACGTTTAAAAAAACATTTTCTTGTAGAGTCAATCTGCCATAAACAGTGAAGTGACTAGTTTTTTCCGTGTCATGCGTTAGTCCACAGATCAAGGTATGGAGTAAGTTAGACCTGTGTTTGTGTGTCTTAAATGACCACACGTTGATAGGGCTAAAACATGTGTATGATACCGCGACGGCCGTGTGTGCTTCCTCACAACTGTAGTTCTATCCCTGTGTATACCATTGAGTAGAACCAGACCTTTAAACGCTAGACTATCGAAATTTTCTAAACATAACCATAATTATTTTGGTCCCATGTTAACTTAATAGACTGGTGATGACGGGAACCATTAATATGTAGAACACTGCCATTCAAGGTCGCTTTTAGTCTTTATTTAGGCAAGGCATACCAGAAGCAAATTGTGATAGAAAGGGTTAAGTCTATATGCTAAACAATTGAGTAAACATAATATCTACACAACTTGCAAACATGGAGTGGGTGCCTCTTAACTGAGACATGTTCACGATTGTGATTGGACAATTGATGAATGAGTACGGTAGAGCGGTTTTGGGGGTATACGATGGTTGTTGTGTGGAGGGAGGCGCAGAATTGAGAGTGAGTTTTGTATGGCAGAATGTGTGTGTGTATGTGTCGTGTGTGGTTGTGTGAGTTACGGGCAGTGTGTGTTCGATAAAGGGTCTGTGTGTGTGTGTGAGCGTTTGCATGAGCAAAGCGTGTGACCAGGACGCGTTGTGTCTAGTGGGTTATGATATGTAGTGTTTGTGGGTCGTTTGCGCGGTGCAAGAGTGCGCGTAGTGTGTGTGTGATTTTACACGGTAAGGGATCCGTAAGTGGGTGGTGTGTGTGTGTTGTAGGCATGTGTGTAGGTAGGTGATGTGTGTGTGTTAGGAGATAGTGGAGTTTCTTAAACTCAGGGCCTGTTGATGTGGTGGGAGGTGTTGGTGGTGGATGTGTGTTGAGCCGACGTGTGCTTGAGAAAATTTTTAGCGGCCACATGTTCTTGTCGTTTCTTTTTCCGAATGTACATTACTCCTTAATTGTGACCTAGCCTTATTAATAGGTAATATTCATAGCAATCATGTTTCGTCGTTATAAGCTTGTTTCTTTGTTCGCTTTTCGTATATCATTTATATGTTCATTTGATATTGTTAGTTACTGTTTTGTTCTGAGGGCATGGTGTAAAAAAAGCTGTAAGCTTATCCATTTTACCTCCTCATTTTAAAAATATTCGTATTCGTAAAATATCGGATCTCTCTCTCTTCCTATGTTGCACTCTGCTATCGTTCTTCCATTCCTTCCCGTTCCTCCATTCTGCCTTTCTCTCTTGTCTTATCGTCAGGTATTTCTCTGCCCCCTCCATCCCCCATCCCTCTCTCTCTCTCTCTCTCTCTCTCTTTAGTGTCCCCCTCTCTCTCTCCCTTTTTATTAATGTTTTTTTCTACCCCCCACCCCTCTCTCTCTCCTACATTTGATAGTACATAAACAAATATCAATGTTTCTCAAGGGGATTTTGCACCACCACCCTCCCCAAAAAAAAAGAAAAAAAAAAAGGAAAAAACAAACAATCAAAATCCGAACAAACACACCACAAATCATCCACAGGGTTAGGGCTCGAGTTTCAGAATAGTAGGATAGGGTTAAGGGCAAGGGTTCCGTTTGGCTTCTTCGGCTAGTTAAAAACGCATTTAACAGACACACGTGCGCATATGTGTGATGTATGTGTGTGTGTGTGTGTGTACACACACTCACAGCCCGGCGCATACCCACATGGCTGTATATGCAAGGGGGGGGAACAAAAAAAAGCTAGCTGAATGTGGGAGAGTGAGCTGTGGCTGCATGCCATGTGCCCGTTTCTCTTGGTTTTTAAGTCAGAGTTGATCTGCATAAATGCGTGAGTAGAGGCACACTTTCCTTCTTGCATCGAGAACTTCCATCTCTCACCCCATACTCGTCCATCCCTCGTCCACGCACCTTCTGTATCCCCCTCACACGACACCATTCAAGTACTGTCCCCACCCTCACACAATCTTCAGGTCTTCCCCAACCCACACATTCTTCCTAGTCCTTCCCCACCATCCTCCCACACAGTTTCCTCTTTTGTCCCACTCGGGACCAATGCGCAAAAAAAATCTCCCTTTTCTTTGCCCGTGTTCTCCTGACCAAGCTGTGGACAGCGGAGGGCGTGGGTTTATCAGAAGCCTGTTGTAATCACGGCAAGATCCACCGCCTCGCTGCCCGCTCGCACCATTACCGCAAGCAAAACATAGAAAACTAACAACAAAACCAAAAACAAACAAAACAAACCAAAAACAAAGACAACACACCAACACACACACACAAACACACAACCACACACACATCACAACATAAACCACACACAACACACCAAAAAAAGGAAGAAAAAAAGTTGGTGGAAGCAAAACGTTTGGCCCCCCCCCCCCCACCCCCCAAGATTAAAAAGCATCTGCGTCTTTGTGTCTCTCTGGCTAAGTTTGGACGGAAGAGTCGGAGTAGTTTTGAAAATTCCCATTCGACTAACAGCCTCGTTGCTTGTTGCATCATCTCTGTAACTGGACGTCAACTAGTTAAAGAGTCGATGCCAATGGCTGTGCACTCAATTCTTCTTTATCTGTCAGTGGGGTGAACCCCCCACACTGATTTTGTTGGTTTAATTTTAGTATATTCAATTTGATTTGGTGTGTAATTAAGTGATGATTTGTTTGTTAGTTGTTTTTGTTAGGTTGTTTGCCTGCTTCTTTGTTTCATTCGGTTACTTAAGAAAATCACGTTAGTTAAAACTGCGTCACGAAAGAGATAGTTACATTCACCCACCCTCCTAACACGTTGCACGTGTACACACACACACCACACACACCAACACACTATCCACACACCACACACACCAACACACACACATACGCACGCACACACACAAACACATGCCAGACACATGTGCGCGTGCACGCACGCACGCACCGCACACCACACAAACACACACCACACACACACACACACACACACAAGCATACACCACATACATCACACACACCTCCTTCAATAAATTGTAAGAGGGCTATAAAGAAATATGGAGATCACATCATTACAAAATAAGTGAAAGAGGATGGATGGTTAGTCAACCTACTTGTATCCATAAATTAATCGTTATTGCTTTTAAAAAAAAATCTTTGGTGGAGATCAGATTTGTCAATTGTTTCCTGTCCCATAGGAAGAGACAGTTGGTGGGAATTTCTTTTCTTTGATTTGTGTTTGTGTTAACAATTTCTATTAGTCATGGACGCAGTTTTGCATGCATTGATATGTTCTCTCTCTCTCTCTCTCTCTGAATCTCTCTCTCTCTCTCTTCGCTCTTTGTGACTCTCTCTCTCTCTCTTCTCTGTCTTTGTGAATCTCTCTCTGAACGATCTCTCATATCTCTCTCTTTGTGTGAATCGACTCTCTCTCTCGCTCCCCCCTCCATCCTCTTTGGTGAATCTCTCATCTCTCTCTCTCATCTCTCTCTCTCTCTCTCTCTCATGTGTCTTTGAATCTCTCACTCTATGTCTCTGTCTATCTCCGACCCCCAACCCCCCCCCACCCCGTCTCTCTCTCCTCGCATCTCCCTCTCTCTCTCCTCTCTCTCATCTCTCTCTCCTCAAACCTGCGCATCAGTCGTTGTGCGTCTACAACTGCCGTCTCTTCTCTTCACTGTTCGATTCTGAGTTCGGAAGTCTGGCGGGTGGAGGTCTTCCTTCTTCAGTACGGAGATCTCTTGCCGTCACAGGTTGATCCCGTTGTGGTGTGGGGTCATGTCTCATTCGGAAAAGTCGAGTTCTTTTGTTTTTCATTAAAGGGAAGGCTGTCCCGTGCTGAGGCTGCGCTCGTGCCAATAGCCTACCATGTGCGTTGGTTTCCTTGCGGTTCGTGGCTGCTGCTTCGCTCACTTCCACCACGTTTTCGTTCGCCTGCTTGTTCCACGCGTAGCTGTTCGCTGGGATTCTCCGTGCCGAAGTTTGTATTTTCCCTTTATCATTCGTTTGTCATTTTATTCGTCTGCGTTTATATACTTAATCATTCACTCGTCCTTTTGTTAGTCTGTTAGTATTTTATAATTGATTCCCTTTTTCATCATCTCTTCCTTTTTTCTTCTTCGTGTTTTCTCCCCCCCCCCCCCATCCTCCCCAGCATGCACATGTCCCCAATTATGACAAATCATCAGGTTCATACATTACTCTGTTAACTTGCACGCTCTCTCTCTCTCTCTGTCTCTCTCTCCTCCTCTCTGTCTCTGTCTCTCTCTCTGTGCTTGTTACGCTTCTTTATTCATATCAAATCTGAGTACATCATATATTATTTGGTAACAGTAACTCAGTCTCAAACATCAGTTCCAGATTTCTACACTCGACATATCTAGACTGTGAGATAGAGAGTTTAGCAATTCATAGAACCAGGTTCGCTTTTTTGTGTTTTATATGTGAACATATCATTATTTTTTTTGTAATGCCAAACAGAGCTGTTGTCACATTCATAGGGATCTATATATCGTAGCGTGTTAAGGCTGTGCTGTTTGGCTTGATTCCGAAATATGGATAATTTAGAGCAGGAATAGAAAGCATGCTCAAAAATCATCTCTTTCTTGGCACCAGTGGCATCCCATTAAACCCATTGTTTGTAGCAATATGTTTGTGGGGTATATGTTGTGAAGGAATTTGAAATGAAGCAGCCTCAGTCTAGATTCCTTTGTACATTCATATGCCGAGTTTAAAGTAGTCTTGTACGTTGATGTTTGATTTACGCTTCAAAAATGTGCTGCGTGCTCTCGCTATTGTGTTTATAGTTTGAGGTATGGCTTCAGCAGCTGCTGCTGTTAGTTATTTCTCTTTACCTCCAACCCTTTGTCTGGTACTTATTAGTTCTGCCTTTGTTCAAGTCTTTGGGGGATGAGAATGATCCTTTTTGTCTCGTTTCTGGGGGATGAGAATGATCCTTTTTGTCTCGTTTCTGGGGGATGAGAGAATGATCCTTTTTGTCTCGTTTCTGGGGGATGAGAATTATCCTTTTTGTCTCGTTTTCGGGGGGGGGGGGGGGGGGGGGGAATTTATCCTTTTTGTCTCGTTTTCTTCCTCGTTTTATGTGTTGTTGTTGTTGTTGTTGTTGTTGTTGTTGTTGTTTGTTTAATCTTGATGTCTTCCCCTCTCCTTACTTTTCTATTTGGTTTAGTGACATGGCTTATGTATGCCAAAGGCCGGACAGTTACAACATGAAGCTGATCTGAGTTTTCCCCACACGACTTCTCTGTTTTTTGTGGAACACCACCGGACCATTCTTTTCAGCTGCATCCCATTTCTCGTGCTGAGAGATTTCAGCCGCAAACATCTTCACACGCTGCTCTCTTCTGTCATCCTCTTCTTCTTCTTTTCTTCTTCTTCTTCTTCCCTCTCTGATAGGTTCAAGAGTGACACCTTTTCTTTTCACATTGCGTTTTATCTATTTAAAAAAATGGGGGGGTGGGGGTTGGGGGTGGGCGGGGAGGAGTTTTTAAAACTGTGATTGTTGTCTTCATTATTAGTATGGGGATATCTGTGTCCATCACAGGATGACACACAAGGTCACAATTAACATTACACGTTAAAATGCTTGCTTCTCCACAGAAGTGCACGAAGATTGAAGAGGAGAAAGAGGAGGAGGAGGGACGGAGGAGGAGGAGGATTAGGTGGAGAGGAGGAGGAGGAGGAAGAGGGGGAGGAGGAGGGAGGAGGAGGAGGCAGAAGAGGAGGCAGAGGAGGAGGAGGAGGAGGAGAAGAAGAAGAAGAAGAGAAAAGAAGAAGAAGAAGAAGAAAAAGAAAAAAAAAGAAGAAGAGACAAAGATAGCTACAGACGAGGAAGAGAGATGAATGGGAAGAATTAAAAGGAAAAGCAGAAAAAGACAGAAACTGAAATAAAGTAGGAAGGAGGAAGAGGAAAGAGAAAATTGAAAGAAGACGAAGTGGAAGAAGATAAAGAAAAGCAAGACACGGAAGAGAAATAAAACAGAAGACGATGAAAGAAAAATTTAGATGGGGATGATGAGAAAAGGAAGAAAAAAAAACAAAAAAAAGGAAAAAGAAAGAAGAGAGGAAAAAGAAGAATACGAAGAAGAGAAGTGAAAAGAAGAAGAAGAAGACGCATGGATACAATTTGTCATATCTACTTAGTGCTAGTTTCCCTGAATTAGTTGTCTGTCTAATATGCACTTCATTCTACCATCATTATCGAATATTTTACACAACCTGATGGCTTTCTAGCACGTTTCATTTACAACCGGTCTGCTAGGTCAGCCAATATAATATCTAATAGGGGCTGGAATAGCTCAGTTGGTAGAGCGCCGGACTCGTAATCTTAGTGATCCTAGGGTTGGCGGGTTTCGAATCTCCGCCGGGCCATTTCAGTACAAGGGGATTTTTCCTTTGGAGTTAAACAATTGGTTTCTGACTCCATTTCCCATACAGTCCTTCGAATGAGACTATAAACCGAGTTCCGTGTGTAAACGCACGCATAACAATCTTGCACACACCGTAAAAATCCCATCACAACTTTGGATGGCGAAGAGTAAGGCCAGTTTGGCCGTGGTATGGATGACACGTTAAACATAGTATGCACCCTGTGTGAGAAATGGAAAAGAATGAAGGAATTAATAATGAAGGGGAGGGGGGGAAAAAAAGTGAGGTGAAACCGATATTGAACGATTACTGGACGAGGAATTTTTTTGGGGGGTTTTTGACGCGGGGAAGGAAGGAAAAACAAAAAAAAAGAAAAAAAAAAAAGAAAAGGAAGGGGGGAAAGTAGGGAAATTTAAAAGAGAAGAAAGAAACGAAAAAAGGGACTGATGGATAAAGGAAAACGCGATAAGGGAAAAACGACTGGAAAATGAAGGCCCAGCTGGCACGAATCTTCAGTCGGCATTACCCAGGTAGGCAGCCCCGTTTGTGTGTAAACGAGTGTGGATTTGTAAAAGCGCTTAGAGCTTGGTTCCAGATATGAGATGAGGCGCACTATAAGTATTCATTTTATAATATACTATATAGATGATAATTATATATATATATATCTCTATATATATATATAGCGATATAGATATAATTTCAAATAGGAAGGTGAAAAGGAAGTTAAGTTTAAAATCAACAGGTCATGTTTCGACGCGCTCGCTCTCTCAGCGATCCTGAGGAGAGGAGCCCCGAGCGCTCGAAACAAACAGGAACGGTGAGTTATTTGAAAACTCTTCCTTTGTACCTTCCTATTTGTTTTAAGTAGACGTTGATCCCCAAGGGGTGTTGGTTTTGCGCACGCTTTAAGAACTTTAATAGGCGTTATTATTAGGCATTTAGTGGTAATTTTTGAGATATTATATCTATATATATATATCTATATACTATATATATATATATATAATATAGATATTCTGTTGTAAAACAGAACATGGTTTATTTTTTTTTTAATTAATAAAAGGAATTTTTTTTTAAAATCGACAGGTCTGTTTCGGAGCGCGATGGCTCTCCTTAGGCATTTTAGTGGTATTTTGATATCAGCTTATATCTATATATATATAGTATCTATATATATATATATATATATATAACAATAATTTGCACACTCGTGCTTTATTTTAGAGCCTCTGACTGCAACACACTAACAAGATGCACCAACTTCTTTGACATATTTGTGGCTTTCTTTCAACTAAAGCAGTTTAAGAGACGCTCTTCAAAACCTATACAGGGAAAGTACCCGTTCACCTGGCAGGGAGGGACGCTGAGCATGAAGACATCAGACAGGGGAAGGCGGCGCGTTTTGTGTGGTCTTGTGGCAGGGGAGGGAAGGTCTGTTAGCAAGGGGGACGCATGTGATGCCGCTGGATAACGGAGGCTTGGTTTTCTCACAGGAGAAATGAGGGGCGGGAAAGAGTTGATTCAACTTGTTATTGTAATTCTGGCAGGCTTTGCCCAGCGAAATCTCTCAGCGCCGAGCGTGAGCTTCTGCGTTTTGTTGTGTTCTGTCTGGGTGCGGTTTTGTACTTGTGTGGCGATGCTGCGTGCCGCGTGCCGTTGTGGTGTTTATACGTCGTTTGGGAGGTGGGAAAAATCCGGGAAAAGAGGATGGGGGTACGGGGGCCGCGTGCGTCTCCAGGGATGTTCATATGTGTCGTGTTGGTGGTGTGTGTGTGTTGTGTGGTGTGTGTGTGTGGTTGTTGTTGTCGTTGGGTTTCTGCACCATGTGAGTGGAACATGTTGATTGGTTATGCTTATTGGTTATTCGAATCCGATCCTCAAAAGTCATAGAAGAAAGCCTCTTTCAAAGTAGGCTTTCCGCCCTTTGTCCAAGTTTTAAGGAAAACCATCTTCACCACCAATTATGCGTGAAAATCAACTTTACACGGAGTTTTCGTGAGGAAAATCAACTGCCACCAAGGATAAAAAGTCATCCTTCTCCAACAGTTTCATGAAACCTCATCTTTCCATCAAGTGGAGGGGGGGGGGGAAAAGGGGAATCATCTTTTCCTCCCAGGTTTTTCGTGAAAAAAAAAATGAAAAACAAAAAAAAAAAAAAAAAAAAAAAAAAAAAAAAAAAAAAAAAATCCCTCCACCAAGCTTTGCTGGAAAAATCATCATTTCCATCAAAACTTTGTGGGTGGTGAAATAATCTTCTACCAGGTTGTTTTTTCGAGGGGGGGAGGGAGGGGGAAGGGGGGGACAACAATCGCCTTTCCATTAAGTTCATGCAAATAAATATTTTCCACCCGTTACATGAAAAGGGGTTGGTCGTTTTTGTGGTCATCTTTGTTTCCAGGACAAAGAAAGAACGAATGATTTTACCAAGAGATCTGGGCAAAAGCAGCTTTGTAGGGATGTTAGAGTCCGCAGTGGTTGCAGGTTTTTTTTTTTTTTTTTTTATAACATTTTCTTTTAAAGAGACCTTGCATAAAACTAAGTTTTTTAATATTAAAAAAAAAAACATAAAATATTTTTATTTAATTTAATTTTTTTACAAATTTAAAAAGGGGGGGGAAAAAGGAAAAGGAAAGGGGGAAAGGGGCAAAAAGGAAGGGAAGGAAAGAAAGGCTGGTTTTTTCTGGGAAAAGGATATTTAACTGCTGCTATAATCGCAATAATAATATATATAATCATAAAAATAAATAGAAATAAATAATAAAACATAAAACTGGAACGCTGGGAATTGTGGATGTACAGTCCATTGAGTATAGTTATAGCACAAAGCTGTTTTTTTGTTGTGCATTCTTTTAGCGCGAAAATAGCTGTCAAACCCTTTTTTATTTTTTTTTTAACTTAGATTGATGGTAATACAAAGAAGGAGAAAAACTACGACTGCAGATTCTTTAATAACTTGCTGGTTTTTTTCATTTCTTCAAACCTCTAAATTTTCTTTTTTAAACATCCGGCGGTAAATCATGAATTGGATGAGAGGGGGGGAACATGGGGGGGAAAATGAAGATGGGCAACACAAATCAAACAAAAAACAAACTGACATGTAAATCAAATCAGAGGGATATATAAAAAAAAAAAAACCACAATTCAAACGAAGGGGGGGGGGGGGGAGGAGGGGGGGGGGGGGGAGGCGGGAAAGGTGGGGGGAAGGGGGGGAGGGAGGGGGAGAAGGGAAGAGAATGAAGAAGGAAGAAAGAAAGGGGGGCGGGTGAAAGGGATGGGGAAAAACCCAAATCGACCCCAAAAATTGAAAAGTGGGACTCAATTACAAACTAACAAACAAACAAAGAACAAAGAGTCGGGTGTGCCACGCACAAAACACACACACACAACACACAACACACACACACAACACCACAAACCACACACCATTCAAAACTATGTCAAGAAGTACCTAGTGACCGTGGCTCGGGGGGGGGGTCGGCGGTTCCACTTTCAGAGGACGGAAGGGAACAACGGGTTGCAGCATTGTTGTTTTCAAACCATTTTCCATTTCGGTTCCGAGGGGGAGAAACATGATGGATGACTCCATCTTTCTAATCAGGTCTACGCTGGATTTTTAGATTTTTTTTTTTTTTTTTTTTTTTGACTCACGGCCAACCATCCGGTCTTTCTTATTGTTTCATTTGATGGTGTCTTTTTCACTACCAGCTTGCGTTGTCCCCTTTCTCTCATTGCTTTCCCCTTTAAAGAAGCGAACCAGTAAAAGGTCGGATTATTTCCACGTGTTTTAAAAGGCTTGCCTCCTTTCCGAATCTTACAACCACACGGCTCCCGCATTGTCAACAGCTGTCAGGGGATAAAACAGTAAAGGGAACGGGAGAATTTTTTGTGTTTTTTTGGGCGCTTCTTTTCTTGTCGGTTAGGAGAGGCAACAATGTAGTGTGTGTGAGGGAGGCCAAGGAGGAATTGTTGGGAATGTAGAGGAAGGTATATGTGTGAGGATGGATGGGGGGGTGGAAGAGAAAGGACGTGCATCCGGTGAGGAGGGGCAGGACCCTCTCAGGGGGGGGTGGGGAGGGGGAAATGTGCCGAAGTAGGAAGGAGGGCGCGTCCTAATCAATTTCTGTATACAGAGAAGAACTGAACGACCCAGGTTGAAAAAAAAAAAAAACGGACAACGGTGACGGGGGAGGCACAAAAGTTGCACGCCCATAACTCAAGCAATAAGGGGCCTTCCTGTATACCGCAAGGGCATGTGGATGCAACGCACGCTCTGGAGGAACCACATATACTCGATTTCCACTCACGAGAGGCGCCTCAAAATAAGTCGATCAGTCCACTATTTTTCAAAATGCATTTAAAAACCAGCGAAGGAAGCCCAAACTACAAACTAACCCTTTATACCTCAACACTAACATACTCTCTGACACTTACACCATATAACCCTGTCCAGATTATCCTTTGTTTTTTTTTTTTTTTTTTTTTTTCTTCTTGCTTTTTCCGTTTTTGTTTTTTTCCTAAATCATTCATGGTGGTGTGTTGTGTGTGTGGTGTGTTGTGTGTGTTGTGGTGTGTGTGTGTGTGTGTGTGTGCGGCGCGCCGCGGGGGGGAAGCGCGCGAGTTGCCGGTTGCGTGCGGAGTGCACGGGAATCGGAACTCGGCCGCCGAGAATATATGCAGGTTATTAATTTTCAAAAAGCACCACAGGTTTACAATTTTTAAACGAGCTGGATCCAAGTCTCCTCCCTCATTTGTTTCCCCTCGTGAGAAAAACCAAGCTCTCCGTTTCTCAGTGGCATCCCATTCGTGCATCTGGACGCTTGCTAACAGGAACCCTTCCCGCCACAATACCACACGCCGCCTTCCCCTGTCTGATGGCTTCATCCCCAGGGTCCCCTCCCTGCCAGTTACTGTTTATATTTCCCTGTCTATTTTGCGCATAATGTTCGCTCAACTGAGTTAACGAGAAGTTGGATGTAATTACCAGTTACAATTGGGCATCAAATACAGTTGCACTCAGATGATTCTGAATGCGGGAGTGTGTAGCCATGAAAAGTTATATTGTCCAAAACGCTTATGAGGCCTATCGGAGTGTGACACTCAGGAGAGCTGATTCTATGTTGAATACGTGCTTTTGAAATAACGTTTTATTGAAAATTAATGAAACAGCTGAATGGGAGAATGGCTATGGAGTGTGTGGTTTGAGGGATTATTCCTTGAAGTTAAACCGTGCCTTATTGATATCTCCATAGTGAAACTTCTTGGGAATTCTCCTGCTCCTATGGTAGCATGTGTCGCCTCCTCCTTGTGTCTTCCTCCTCCTCCTTCTTTTTATGGGCTGCTGGTTCTTCTCTTTCTTTCTTCTTCTCCTTCTTCTTCTTTCTTCTCTTCTTCTCTTCCTTCATTTCTTCTTCTACTTCCCCTCCCTTTCCTCCCCCCCTTCCCCCCTCCTGACCTCCACCCCTCCTCCTCCTCCTTTCTTCTTCTTAAGCTTTCCTTTCCCTCTTCTTCTTTTTTTCCACCCCTATTTCTTCTTTATTCTTCCGTGTTCTCCCTTTCTTCCTCATTTTCCTCTTCATATACTTTATCTTTTTTTTTTTTTTAATCTGCTTCCTCTTCTACTTCTTTCGATTATTCTTCCTCGTCTTCTCTTCAATTCCTCTTTTTTCTTCTCCATTCTTTTTTCTTCATTTTTCCTCTCCTCCTCCTCCTCCTCCTCCCCCCCCTTTCGTCTTGTTCTTTCTTCCTTGTGAGTAGCAGCGCAATAATGATAGCAGATAATTGTGGGACCGTCTTCCTCAAGTTTTAGTTACAAAAAATGTCGACGCAGAGGACGACAACGCGAACTAATTCCCCCGTATCGCTCTCTTCTGATTGTAAATTCGCCTTTTGTTCGATGCTCCCACAACAACTTTCTAACCTTCATAACTTTGTTTTCCCAGGCAAGCAGTTTGCAAAGATATCGTCATTAGGAAAAAAAAAATACATGGGTAATTACCCCTTTAAACGGGCGGAGAGGGAAGAAGAGAAAACGATGTCAGAAAGACAGCAGTGTGTGATGATTTTGAAGATGAAGTCTATCCGTATGAGAAAGGGATATTTGCTGCTGAAGAAGGGGGGTGGGGGGGTGGGGGGGGGGGGGGGGGGGGGGGGGGGGGGGGGGGGAGATTTCCACAGAAGGCAATGTGGGGTAAGTTAGCATCAGCTTTGTATTGTAACTGTGGGCGATCTTTGGCACACCAAAGCCATGGCACAATGGGAAAGAAATCAAATTAAAAAGCAAGAACAAAAAATCTTTAAAAAGTGTTCATAATAACCTCAACCACAAAAAAGTGGACAAACGATTCACAAGACAACAAAACAACACGTTATCGGCCGCTTAGGTCTTCTTCAGGCAAGAGAAACCATACTCAGGACCACGCCCCTTCTTGCGCCGAATCGAACAAAGATAAGTTATAGCTCGTTCTTCATTTTCGTTGTCCTGAGTGTTGTTTGTTCTTGCCTGAAGAAGACCTAATAGAGATCGAAACCGGCGTCGTGTTTCGTCTTGTGATTCGTTTGTCCACGCTTTTTTTATTTTTTATATTTTTTTGGTGGAGTTAATCATAAACACCTTTTAAATATTTGTTTAGATTTCCGCCTAAATCCAGTGGCCCTCACTTTGCAACAAACAAAAAAAAAAACAAAAACAAAAAAAACCCGCAAAAAACAAAAACAAAACAAACAAACACAACAAAAAAACGAAGAAAGAAATGCAAGCACATTTAAAACAAGTAGGGTAAGCCTTGCACCCATAAGAAAACCTAACATAGAGCAATTTTTATTCAAAGACTCGGCATAGCCTTTAAAACTTGAATAAATCAGGACCGACTACCAAAGACGAAACAATCTAAGAGTGGGGGAATAAAAAACAAGCGCAGAGAAAGATATGAACGAAAACAAAAAGGATGGGAACGAAGGGAGAGGAAAAGAAAAAAAAGGGAAGGCAGGAAAAAACAACAAAACATCTAACCAAACCCTTATAAAAGGCAAAAAATATCAGTGAGTAACGAGACAAAAAGTAGGAATAAAGCACAAAAGCAGCACCAGCTGCTGAAGCTGTCTTACGACACAGATTAGACCAATAACTACTACAGCAAACAACAAACGAAATTTAACCCTTGAACAGGCTCTGTGACCACCATCTATCCACTTCACTTCTTTTGTAATGATGGTACTCACGACAATTTCTCATCATTTCTTCTGACGTTATATCCCTCACAATTTGGCTGAGGATGGTCTCTTTTTTTTTTTTTTTGATTTGCAGACTGTTCTTCGCATACAACACATGGGCGATGTATTCGGATATACCAATCACCAAGGACCAGAGAAGAGTCACTAGGCACGAAGTGGCCACAGTAGGAGACAGGTCTGAAGCGAAGAAGTCTGTGTCAATGCTATGGGGGTCAATCTGGGTTTGCCTTTGAACACCTCACACTCCCACAAACACCCCGCCAAATCGCAAAACAAAAACCCCAACCCAACACCCCCTCCGCCCCCCCCATTTGTGACGGTTCCTGGGTTCTATGTGTGTTAGGGGGGAAGGGGAAAAAAGGGGGGCTAGTGTTGTGACGGTGTGTGTGTTGTGTGGTGTGTGCGATGGGCGCGAAGGCGGCTAGTGTGTGTGTGTGTGTGTGTGTGTGTGTGTGTGTGTGTGTGTGTTGTGTGTGTGTGTGGTGTGTGTGTGTTTGTGTGTGAGTGGGGGCTCAGTGGTGTTGTGTGTGTGTGGTTATGCATGCGTTGCTTGTGTGCATGCATGCGCGCATGTGTGTGTGTTTGTGCGCTGCGCTGCTTGTGCGTGGTTGTGTGTGTGTGTGTGTGTGTGTGGTGTGTGTGTGTGTGTGTTTGTGAGAGAGAGAGAGAGAGAGAGGAGAGTAGAGAGGAGAGAGAGACAGACAGACAGGACAGACACGGGACGGACGGGACGGACGGACGGAAAGGACGGTACAGACAGGCCAGACAGACAGGACAGACAGACAGACAGAAAAGACAGAGGAAGATAGAGAGACGCAATTTAAACTAAACAGTTTTTAAGATATATGAATGAAAAAGAAGCAAGCAAACCGTCAAACAAAACCCACTTACAAGTAAATCCCCCCCCCCCCCCCCCCCATTCACTTAATTAACACACAAATCAAAAAAATAGACATCAAGTTAATCAACCATGGGTTGGGGGGGGGGGGGGGGGGGGGGGGAGGGGGGGGGCGGCCTTCACCCCACACTAAGACCACATAAGAAAAAGAAAGAAAGAAAGAAAAGAAAAGAAAGAAAAAGAGTGCAGGGCAGTTCTCAATCGTCTCTGTACTCTTTACCAGTTGACGTCCAGCTTCAGAGACGAAGAAACAAGGGGTGGGGTTAGTAGGAACTTGCGTTTTCAAACCATTTCCCACTCTTCCGCCGTCGACCGTCGGCCGAAAGAACACGAGAGACGCGAGCCTGCTTTCTTTTTTTTTTTTTTAATCTACTCTTCATTTTTGCTTCCAACCAAGCATTTTTTTTCCTCTCTCCTTTTTTTTTGTGTTTTTTATTTGAATTATTGCTTCGGTTAAAGTGCGACAGTAGGAGGGTCGGATTACGCCGTGGTTTCAAAAGGCTTCTGAATAAACCCGAGTCTCCGCTGTCACCAGCTGTCAGGGGGGGTGGGGTGGAAAAAGAAAAAAAAAAAAAAAAAAAAAAAAAAAGAAAGATGAGAACAGATGAGGAGAGCTGGCTTTGCTTTAGAGGAACAAAAAAAAATGGAAGATTTGTTGGAGGCTGGGTGGGGGGAAGGAGAGACAGGGTGTGGAGGGAGAATTGCTAGGGGGAAAAATGTAACGGAGTGCGAGGGCAAGTGACCGTAGGTTGTTAGATGTGAAACATTGGGAAAGAGGAAGTAGAGCCCTTTAATCAATTTATTACCTGATAACGACTGACGGAAATTGACACGGAAAAAAAAAAAAGCCAACAGCACACAGGCATGCACACGTGCCACGTTCGTGACTCAACTGGGCTAAGAGGAGTGGCGCGCGCGCGCGCGCCACACCAACACATCACAACAGCCACACCCACACACACAGGCACCCACACACCCACTCCCCACACACCACACACAACACACGACACACCCAGCACCGCACACACACTTGACAATCTGAAAAATCACTGTGGAATCACGTGTTTTTAAACGTGGTTTTAAAACCAAAAGCGGGAAAAGAAGCACACAGCTCTAACCCTTACCCTAACCCAGTCCTAAACTACTCTTAACCCTAACCCTAACTCGGTTCGGCTGTTTTGTTTGTTTTGTTATTAATATTATGATTATTGTATTTTTTTGTTTTTTGGGGGGGGTGGGTGGGGGGGGGGGGGGGTGGTGGGGGGTGGGGGGGGGGGGGGGAGAGAAGAGTTTGTAACATCCAATCTCTGAAAATCAGAATTTTTTTATGTACTTCAAAATATTAAGGGAGGGAGGGAATTAAAAGGGGGGGGGGGTGGGGTGGAGGAGGGGAACGACGGAGAGAGGAGAAGGAGAGAAGGGGACTGCGCGGAGAGAGAGCGATGGGGTAGAGAGACGAGTGAAGGAGACGGACGAGGACGAGAGCGAGAAAAAGGAATGATCATTTTCGGTTCATG
>JADBJO010013600.1:30000-42500 GCA_016801955.1 Conus betulinus
ACCGATGATATTTCTAAAAGCGATTTCAGAACACACGAAGCACCATCTCACCTCACGTCAGATCTCAGGACTCACAACTGAATCTGTGGCCATGTATCTACGCCAGATGGCTTCCAAAACAGCCCCATTCCATTCCTGACATCCGTCTCCTCGGAACCACCTACCATGTATCTGACGTGCATGACGTGCAACACAAAAAAAAAAAAAAAAAAAAAAAAAAAAAATCCACTTTCAGACTCAATCAAAAGAAATGTCTGTGCACGATTCATATGTGCCTGCCTGCGTATACTCGACTAAAAAAAAAAAACAATTTAATTCGTTATTTGAAAAAATGCGTCAACAGTGAATACCTTTCAGAGAAGTATGAAATCTTTTCATGTCCACGCATGCGATTGTTCAAATCTTCTATCAGTGTGGACTATTTTCTTTTTCATTGTTCAATATCAAACTTCATTACATAAAGAATCGAACCTGGATGTGACTGTACATGGTTCTATCAAAACAATAACCCACAAACCAGAAATTGAGCAAATAGCAAAAGTGCTTTCCATGCTCCAGATTAATAGATTTTTGTTAAACGCTCCCCTTCGCCTCGCTCCTTCTTTTTTTTTAAAAATTTATTTGTGTGTGTGTGTGTGTGTGTGTGTGTGTGTGTGTGTGTTTTAAGTTTAATATCACCAAGACTCTAAATTAAAGAACTCGCTCACTCACTCGACTTCAAAAAAAGCGTTCGCTGTGTGGCACAGTAAAGATATGCGACGGGGGAGCCAGGGAACTGGTCCACTCTCATTAAACAACCGTACACGAAGGCCAGCAGCATGGTGTTTGCTCAGGTCATAGTGGACAGGAGTTATCATGCATCATCAGCTGGAGTCTTGCCAAGGCTGTCTACGTTGTTCCACATGCGGTGGAAGAGAAGTCAGGGGGGCAAACAAGTGGACAAGCACGATTGCTGAGACCGGGACTGAGAACAGCTTTGCTGCCACTCAGCTTGGCTACTTTACTTGCCCACAATCCTCCCAGGTACAGACAGCCGCTATAGCTCAGAGCCATGCCCCCCCCCCCCCCCCACACACACCTCCCTCCGCGGCCCCAATGGGCTGCTCCAGGACTAAAGATCATCACTAATACATACCTGAAGACTCACGTATCACTTTGGCCTATGAATTAATGGTACGTTAATTTTTGTTGTTGTTGTTGTTGAACATGCAACGTGTCTATAGGATCTTCTGTCTCCAATATAGATCTCCCACACAGGACAGGAACGGTGACAATGGAGAAAAAGAGACAGTCGAGATGCGCCGAAGGAGTACTTTTGGACACGTCTGACGAATGCCGCCCAACTCATTGCCCAGAACAGCTCTATCCTGGACACCCTGAAAAAAAAAACAAGGAAGACCCCCCTCCCCCCCCCCCCCCCCCCCCCCCCCCCCCCCCCCCCCCCCCGAAAAAAAAAGAAAGACAACAAACAAATAAAAACTAAAAACAAAAACAAAACCCATCTGATGCAGAACCGTAGAGAGAGAGAGAGAGAGAGAGAGAGAGAGAGAGAGAGAGAGAGAGAGAGAGAGAGAGAGAGAGAGAGAGAGAGAACCACGGCTAAGGGGCAGATAACTGACTCTCAGCACGGCCAGGGTGCAGCAGCTGGTAAAGATAGGCGAGAGAGAGAGAGAGAGAGAGAGAGAGAGAGAGAGAGAGAGAGATCCGGGGCTAAGGGGCAGATAACTGACTCTCAGCACGGCCATGAGTGCAGCAGCTGGTAAAGGTAGGCGAGAGAGAGAGAGAGAGAGAGAGAGAGAGAGAGAGAGAGAGAGAGAGATCCGGGGCTAAGGGGCAGATAACTGACTCTCAGCACGGCCATGAGTGCAGCAGCTGGTAAAGGTAGGCGAGAGAGAGAGAGACAGAGAGAGAGACAGAGGGAGAGAGATCCGGGGCTAAGGGGCAGATAACTGACTCTCAGCACGGCCATGAGTGCAGCAGCTGGTGGAGGCAGGCGAAGACCTTTTGCCATTGCCTCAAGCGCCAGACGGCACAGAGAACACACTGCTGACACGACGAAAAAGCGGAAGAGCACACAAAACAAAGTGTGAAATAACGCAGTCTTAATGCACGACATAAAACAAGACAAGACATTTTCGGCAATAAGCCTTCCTCAGCGACAAAGCAATAAAACAGTACAGACATTAAACATGCGCAATACTCCCCTTGTGAAGCCAAAGTGGTGACTGAATATCTCCGTGGCACTTCCGACTCATTTTCCCGGAGGACACTCACGATCCTCCGCCACATTCTCACACCGGAGCCAGATGGGGAACAAAATCAGACGTTTATTATTTCAGATTGGAAAATGGCTGGAACAGGTGTAGAAGAATCCTGCCGCGTGGCGGGGGATAAATAAGCGGGGGCGTACTGAAAACAAACGGAGTCCCGTGCCAGTTATTGCCCCTGAAGAGAACGGGACGTTGTCACCGGCTCGCGCCCTCTTCTGTCTCCTTCAGCTCAATAAAATAACTGTGTGGGAAATGTGAAATTGTGAACTGCGTATAGGACCAATATCAATCAGAAGATATAACCGGTAGTTATCATGTCTAGAGGCTTCTTCCTCCTTCTTCGTACGCAGGCGGACACTCCCTGTATAGATAAGCAAGTATCAATCCCGTCTGCCCAACAAAGGGAGTGGAGTTTTGTGTGCATGGCCGTTTTTTGTTTTTTTTTATCCCGCCATTGAGGCAACCATACTCCATCTTCGGGGAACGTGCATGCTGTGTGTAACGTGTCATCCATACCAACGGCCAAACTGGCCTTTTCTTCCGAAAGGTTGGTGATGGTATTTTACGTGTGTGCAAGATGTTATACGTGCGTTCACACACGGAACCTCGGTTTATAGTCTCATTCGACGGACTGTAAAGGAAATGGAGTCAGAACCAACGTTAATTCCGAGGGAAAAATCCCTCTGTACTGAAACGGCCCGTTGGAGATTCGAACCCACAACCCTTGGATTACGAGTCCGGCGCTCTACCAACTGAGCTATTCCGGCCCCCATGTCTGGAGACAAAATAATGACCAAGGGGGGGAAATGAAGTTTTAAAATCGACAGGTCTGTTTCGAGCGCTGGCTCTCCTCAGGATGGTTTTGGGTTGTCTACTGCCGGTGTTATATGGCCCAATGTCACTGTTTACACGTGCGGATTGGCTGCACGTGTTGTTCGGTTTTCAGGTTGTTTACAGTTCAGGTTGCGTTTGCTGACAACGATTTCCATTTGTGCCTGCAGTTGTTTACTATTTCTACTTTAGTATTTAGAGTTGCTAAGTGTGGTTTGCATAGTATTAAATTTTTTTTTCTGTTGAACATAGGTTGCATCTTTTAGAAATGTTGTTGTATGGTGATGCCCTTTTTTATGATTTTCCAGGATATGTTATAGTTGATTTTTTTGTCTTTAAGTCTCCAAATATATTTGCTCAGTTCTGTTTGGTTTTGTATTTTTCTTTGTTGAATGACTGTTATATGGTTTGCGTACCTGGTTTTGAAGTGATTTTCAGTGATCCCTATGTATGTTTCTTTTTCATTTTCTGATGTCACAGTGGCTTGGTATACAATGTTGTTATAGAGGCATTTGTTGCTTAAGGGACACTGTTCTTTTTTAGTACAATTGCAGGATTTCCTTTCTTCACCTTCTTCTTTGCTGTGTTGCTTTTCATTTTGTTGGATGAATCAAATATATTTTTAATTTGTTCATGTTGCTATCTGGGTTGTATTGTAGTTTGTAGCTGTAACCACTTTTTTGCAATGCCTCTTGGTATTCTGATGCTGCGTTGTTGAATACTCTTTCATTATGTGACAGATTAGATAATCTCTTGTTTATGCCATTGGGTATGGTTTTTAGTATAGATGGTGGGTGGTTGCTTTTGATGTTTACATAATGGGTGTGTCATTAGGTTTCTTGTATGGTTATATATTATGTGGTTGTTGAGGTCAAGTGTTATGTCTAAGTAGTTCACTACCTTTTTGTTTGCTTCGATGGTGATTTTTAAGTTTGGTTTTGGAAAATTTTGCATAGTTCTTTTTTCTTTGTTTTCAATGGGTTCTTGGATTGTTGTTTAGCGCGGCGAGGCCGTCGTCTCTGTACAGTCCGACTTGCTTTCCGAGTTGTTTTTGGATGTTGGATAGCATAAACAGTCCGACCAGTTCGCAAAATTTTCCAAAACCAAAACTTAAAAATCACCATCGAAGCACAACAAAAAGAACAGTGTCCCTTAAGCAACAAATGCCTCTATAACAACATTGTATACCAAGCCACTGTGACATCAGAAAATGAAAAAGAAACATACATAGGGATCACTGAAAGTCACTTCAAAACCAGGTACGCAAACCATAAACAGTCATTCAACAAAGAAAAATACAAAAACCAAACAGAACTGAGCAAAATATATTTGGAGACTTAAAGACAAAAAAATCAACTATAACATATCCTGGAAAATCATAAAAAGGGCATCACCATACATTTCTAAAAGATGCAACCTATGTTCAACAGAAAAATGGTTAATACTATGCAAACCACACTTAGCAACTCTAAATACTAAAGTAGAAATAGTAAACAACTGCAGGCACAAATGGAAATCGTTGTCAGCAAAACGCAACCTGAACTGTAAACAACCTGAAAACCGAACAACACGTGCAGCCAATCCGCATGTGTAAACAGTGACATTGGGCCATATAACACCGGCAGTAGACAACCAAAAACCATCCTGAGGAGAGCCAGCGCTCGAAACAGACCTGTCGATTTTTAAAACTTCCTTTTACCATTCTGTTTTTAACACACACACACACACACACACACACACACACACACACACACACACACACACACACACACACACACCATATATATATATATATGTGTGTGTGTGTGTGTGTGTGTGTGTGTGTACTTAATTGTTCAGCATTATATACATACATCAGTGATGATAACTGCGGTAAAAGGTTAGAGATTGTCTTCCTGACTACTAGCCTCTAAAGTATCTTGTTTTCGTCGAGATGGAATGGATTCTAACAGCAAAAAGAAGCTGATTCAAGGCTAAACGTCGCTGGGGTTTCCCCCTCCATCTCTGATTCTTTTATTTACGTATATTCAATAAATATGTCGGGCTAGATAATATGGTTTTTCTTGTTCTTTTTGTCTGTTTATTTATTTATATATCTATCTATTCATCTGTATATGCATTTGTTTATTATTTATTCATTTATGTATTTATCTGTGTGTTTGTTGATGTATTTGTGTATCCAGTTCAGCGATTTGCCAAATCCAGTCACCTTCATCGCCACTGATAATAAATAATAAACCGACATCTCTTCTGACACTTTGCACTGTGTTTTCCATTCACGTCTCCTCCCCATCCATCCATCCATCCATCCAGCACGTGCAATACAAAATCAAAACACGCCTCACGTTTGAGAAAAAAAGCAACTGAAATAAGGCCAGGGAACCTGGACCCCAGATGGAGAGATAGGTAAACAACATGAGGTGGGAGGGGTGGGTGGGGTGGGGTGCGGTGTCGTAATGATGACGAAAGCTAACGCTGTTCAGTGTGAGTTATAGCCCCTTGCAGTCCGCTGAAAGGTGGCAGGGAATTGTGTGTACTCTTCTTCTTCGCTCTCCTCATCCGCTCCAGAAGAACGTGCCTGAAGAACAAACTGCTTTAGTTCCTAGAGAAACAGAACAGGTGTGTGTGTGTGTGTGTGTGAGGGGGGGGGGGGGGGGGGGGGCTATTACGGAGAGTCTTCGTAACCAAAGTAGTAACAAGAAGGGAGGGGGGAGGTGGGGGTGGAAGGACGTGGCGTTGTGGGTGGAGGTGAGGTGGGGAAGGAGAGTAACAAAGAGATGTGGGGTGTATTCCGGAGAGTCTTTGTAACCAAAGTAACAAGAACGGGGGGGGTGGGGGTGTGGTTGGGGACGTGGCGTTGGGGGTGGGGGGGTGGGGGGTGAGGGTGGAGAACGAGAAACACAAAGAGACGTGGGGCGTATTCCGGAGAATCTTCGTAACCCAAAGTAACAAGAAGCGGATGTGTGTGTGTGTGTGTTTGGGGGGTGGGGGGGGGGGGGGTGGGGGTGCAAGGACGTGGCGTTGTGGGGTGGAGATGGGGGAGGTGGGGGAGGAGAAAGAAGGAGGGATGGTAAGAGCGGGAGGACTGTTGGAGGAGAGGAGAGGGGAGGGGAGGGATGACTATGTTCCCGTTGCGCAAAGCAAAACAAACTTTTACAGTGTCACACGACGACATACGATCACATAACGACAGTATCTTCTCTCTCTCTCTCTCTCTCTCTCTCTCTCTCTCTCTCTCTCTCTCTCTCTCTCTCTCTCTCTTCCTCTTTCCCATCCACCTACCTTTATACTTTTTTGAACTGGAAACTACACTTCCCAAGCAAAAGAAAACAGAATACATTTATGCATATGCGCCCGCACGTGCACACGCACATACGCACGCACACGCGTGCGCGTACATACATACGCTCACACGCACGCACGCACACACACACACACACACACACACACACACACACACACACACACACACACACACACACACACACACACGCGCGCGCGCGCGCGCGCGCACACGCACACACACACACACACACACACACACACACACACACACACACACACACACACACACACACACACACACACATACACGCGAAGGTCTTCTTTTATGATAACTAACAGTTAAAGACAACGCAAGGTCAATTTGCTCGCACTTCATAAACAGTACACGTATTCATTAACTTTCAATCAATCACTGAGAGAGAGAGAGAGAGAGAGAGAGAGAGAGAGAGAGAGAGAGAGAGAGAGAGAGAGAGAGAGAGGACTGACAGACAGACAGACAGACAGACAGACAGACAGACAGACAGAGCGACATTACTCTCCGGGGTGATTCAACACATTTCCCGATGAAGATGTAGAAAGGCAGCTGTATGGAATCCCTGTCTTTCTCTCTGCCACTGGATGATGCGATGACGAAGTCGGGGATATGGTCATTTTGGCGAGGCGAAAGTCGTTGGAAGGCTGTTAACACCGTCTTATTAAGCAACACGCCTGATCCCCACTGCCAGCAACACCTCACCCTTGACCACCTCATAGAGCAACGAGACCGATCCCTACTACAAATAAAATCTACTGACATCACCTTTAACAAGCGACAAGACCGACCCCACTACAGATGAATCTGCTGACTTCACCTTTGACCAGCGACACGACGGAGTCCACTACAAAGCAAATCTGGTGACTTTATCTTTAACAAGCGACAAGACCGACCCCACTACAAATAAGATCTGTCGACATCACCATCAACCCGCGACAAGACCGACCCAACTGCAAATAAAATCTCTTGACTTCACATTTATCAAACGACAAGACCGATCCCTACTACCAATAAAATCTGCCGACTTCACCTTTAAGTAACGACAAGACGGACTCCACTACAAATAAAATCTGCTGACCTCATCTGTAACAAGCGGCAAGATCGACCCCCACTACAAAACCAAATCTGCTGACCTCATCTTTAACCAGCGACAAGACCGACCCCACTACAAACAAAATCTACTGACCTCACCTTTAACAAGCGACAAGACTGATCCCACTACGAACATTTGCTCACTCAATATGTGAACAGCAGGCAACAAGACCGACCCCCCTGCAGACAATATCTACTGTTCCCCTCTCCTCCACCCCCGCCTCTGTGAACACTAGCCACTAAGAACAAGGTCGACCTGAACAATATACACACAACCACCTGATGGCACCAAATCTGACCCTATTGTGACCCCCACACACCGCCCGCGAACGGAAAGATTCACTGCACCGTCAGCAACATCTACTGAACCGACCTGCTTCGTGGTCCACCAGCAAGCAAGAATGATTTAATGCAAACAGTATATATATCCTGACCGCTACCTGTGAACACTGATCTTTTTTTTAGCATGAAGAACTCTGAACTGGGATGATGTGTAGTTAAAAAAAAAAAAAAAAAAAAAAAAAAATCAAGTAGGGTAACTCTTGCTCCCATAAGGAAACCTAACACAGAGTAACTTTTATTCAAGACTGGCACAGCCTTTTAAACTTGAATAAAGTCAGACAAATACAAAGACGAACAATCTGATAGTGGGGGAAAAACAAGTGCAGGTCAACAACACCTCCATCATCATTACAGTAATGACTTGGCAAAGATTTGAACTTAAATGGGTGGGGTGGGGGTGGGTGTGAAGATGAAGAAAATGGGAACATAAAATTAGGAAATATATATTAAGAATATGAAAACTCTGCACTAGCTGCATGAGGGAACCATCGTAATCCCTCTCGAAGCGCCCCCCCCCCCCCCCCCCCCTCTCCCCCGCTCCTCCTTAAGTTCAAAATCTTTGGCAAGTCATTACCGTGATGACGGAGGGGTTGTTGGCCCAACTATTAGATTGTTCGTCTTTGTATTTGTCTGACTTTCTTCAAGTTTAAACGGCTGTGACAGACTTGAATAAAAGTTATTCTGTGTTAAGTTTTCTTATGGGAGCAAGAGTTACCCTACTTGTTTAATTTTTTTTTTCTCTCTCATTGACTCCTCCTTCTCACCTCCCTTCCTTTCTTTCATGGCTTCTTTTCTATTTTCACACAGTTTCTTTTTCTCCTTTCTAGTTTCCCTTTCGTTGGGAGTGTAGCTATCCGATTTTGTTTTTTTCAAATTAGATGTTTTAATTCGCCATTAACTGACTGTACCTCGAAGAGAACAAAACAGACGAAAAAAAAAAATCCTGACAAAAAGTCTCTCTAAATCTTTGCTACGTTTCCTCTCCTCCCTCAACCTTTCTGCCTGTCTGTCTGTTTTCTCTTTCTCTGTCTGTCTGTCTCTCTTCAACTCTCCTTCTGTCTGCTTGCTTGCCTGTCTGTCTGTGTGTCTGTCAGTATTTCTAATAAATTCCAAGGATAAGTGCCCAACACCATTCCCCTATTTCTTCAATCTGAGACATAAAAACAAGCTTTGTTTATAATTGAATAGTCTCAGGCAGACAGACAGACAGAACTAAAACAGACAGGCACACAGACAGACAATATACCCTATTCAACGACCGTGGCAGAGCGTGGTAGAAAGTTGACGTGGCAATGCTTGAAGCAAGTAGCTCTCTCTCTCTCTCTCTCTCTCTCTCTCTCTCTCTCTCTCTCTCTCTCTCTCTCTCTCTCTCTCTCCACCTAGGCCCAGTTTACCGATGCCTCTCCTAGAATCCATTTAGTTTCTCCTTACGGGAAAGAAATAGAACAAAAAACAAAACAAAACAAAACAAAAAAACACACTGATGATATCTTCGTTGCTTTTTTTTTTTTTTTTTTTATTAGGGGAAGGAGGGGGGGTAGTAGGGGTGGGGGGAGACGTGGGGGTGGATGAGGAGAAAATTGAGACAAGACGGGACGAATGAGGATGGAGTCGGGAGGGGGAGGGGAGGTGGGGGGTGGGGAGGGGAGACGTATCGATGAACGGGAAACGAGGGAAAAGATAAGAGTTGTATTGGAAAGAGGGAGGGAGAAAGGCGGCGGGGCAGGGGCAGGAGTGGGGGTGGGGGTTACGTGATAGGGGTACTGGGAAGGAGCGGGGGAATGGTATGTCTAATTCTCTCTGTCTGTCTGTCTCTCTCTCTCTCTTGCTATTACTTCATCCTCGTCTGTGCTGTTTCTCTCTCTCTCTTGCTATTACTTCCTCCTTGTATGCACTCTCTCTCTCTCTCTCTCTCTCTCTCTCTCTCTCTCTCTCTCTCTCACTCACACACTCACACACTCTCTCTCTCTCTCTCACTCTCTCTCTCTCTCTCTCTCTCTCTGACCATTACTCCCTCATTGTATATTCTCTCCCACTTCCCTCAGCCCCCCTCTCTCTCTTTAACCATAACGATCCATCGAAGTTGTCAATTTCACCCGTCATCAAGGATAAAGGGAAGTCATCCACCTGATCTTGGCACTGCTTAACTTCTCTTGAACACGACGTCAGTAAGAGAAGTCGAACGACCTGGCTTCTCGATGAGTGACCCAGTTCCCTGCGAGGTGGCGCAGCATGGTACACCAAGGGAGAGGTGGCAGCTCTCCTTTGAGGGACACTGATGTGAGAGGTCAGTGTCAGGCGGCGCAGCGAACCTTCCAGCCGTGTAGGTGACGGCCGGCCTAGCCTGTGTCGCCGGGGGACGGCTCCTGGAGATGTGGGGCGGTCGGCGATGGAGCGCTGCTGACAAAGATTATCGTGGCCTGGGATACCATACTTTCCAGCCAGACCTGGTGGGTACGCCTCGCGGGGTTGGGCTGAAAAATGGCCCTCTCAGACGTAGTCTCCGTGGCCCATAGATTACAATGGACCCATGCAGCGCCACTTTCGTCCTGCTCCCTCTTTGAGGCGGCCTCACGCGGCACAGGACCATCGCCACCGAGCCTGTTCTGGTGACCCCGAAGACAGGCCATTCGAGGGACAAAGAGGCGAAGTATACCGACGCCCATCGTCGGCTGATTAACACCTGAAGCTGAACAACCCGAGTTCACAAGGCACCAGAGCTGAGCTGAGAGAGCGACAGACGACGGCCCCCACACGGAACCAGACAGACTACAGCCAACGACAGCAACTGTCACAAAGTATGCAGACATCAGTCTGCGAGATATCTTGTCCTTGAGGGCCTTCGGACAAAAGGACGTTCAAATCCCACTGACCGACGGGCTTCTCGATGAGAGTCAGATCGGTCCACCCGATGTAACTGCTCTATTCCATTCGATTGTGCAGGGAGTATTGAAGTACACAACTGGCTGCACACCAAAAATTAACGCGCCAAGGCCCTGCTCAAAGAGTCGAGTAGTCATAGAATGGCGCGCACCTGGACTGTTTTGGGAATTTTTTTTTATTGTGTCTGAAAGTTGATTCTCCTGATTTTCTTTCCTATGGCCATCAAGGTACCGGCCTGGTGGTTCCAAGCAAAGAGATTAAAATCAAAGGAATAGGATTACTTTTGTGCTCTTGCAGCTGACGCAAAGAGACCGGGTGACGGGTGAGTGCGAAGGCCTGAAATGTGTGTCAGCTATGGGGAAGGTCATGCATCTTATAATTGTTTGTGATTTCATCAGTGAAGATCCCCCAAACAAGGAAAATCACTGGTGGGGAGTTGTTCTTTTGATCAATTATCAGTTTAACATTACATGCTGGCTCAAATCCATGGCAGGCCTCAGAATGCTCACAATGGATGATACAGTGTTCTAGTGCAAAATCCTCATTGTGGTGTGGGTGACCAAATCGATACCAGAGACCTTTGCACTGAGTCGACGAGGATATTTCGGCGAAGAAGACAAAAAAACGATTTCTGATGAAGTTCTCTGCTCCGTAGTTCTGTGGAACTCGGTAGGCTATCTTACGTCATACACATATGACGTCATTGTTGAATCTTCTCCCTTTACGTAAGAACTGGCAATCTCGACGCCCCCAGACAAAAAGCAATACAAGCGCTCTAGATGTAATTTCAAATCTCTAGCAACCCTCTGTGAACTGAAATGCCCTTGGTAACATGACGATCGTATGACTGTCTTAATGTAGAAGAGAAAAAAATTATCAATTTTCCGTACACGTGATGTCACAGTTTTTTTCTGTCCAAGGCGCTTAGTTTTAAATAAAGAAGCCAGATCAGGGTTGTTTTTTCTTTCTTTCTTTCTTTTTTTTTTTTTTTATTGATTAAATGTGTACGGCAACTTTTTCCGCAAAAAGGACCCTATATCGCAGTTACACAACCTGCAACCTGTTATCAAGTCATGGCCAATGGCGAGAGCAGACCTTGAAATACTTTTTGTACAGTTAAACGTTTATCTTCTGACAGTCGTTTCCTTTGGGGATTGCTGTGAGCGAAGAAAACTGAAAAAAAAAAATACCACTCCGCCTTACGAAAAAAAAAAAGACCACCATGTGCAAGTCAAAACACTACGCGTTTCGACCTCGTTGGTCTTCTTCAGGCAAGACAAACAACATTCAAGACTATGAAAACGAAGAACGAACAGTCATTTATCTCCTCACGTTGGGCGCAAAATGGATACGGAATCTGTAAGTGAAGAAAGTAGAAGTCATGAAGGATATCGATGACGTACGTGTGTGCTAGACGAAGAATAAATAAAAACAACAACAACAACAGCAACAACAAAAAGCTCTAAAATACCCCTGGTCAATTTTTGCATCATGTTTTCCGTTCCTATTAACTTCTAGAGTCAGTTCACAAACAGCGAAAACAGAACAAAACTGCACACACTACCTTGTTTTGCACCTGAGGTACACTAAATGTAAACCAACCATTTTTACGCCCATTCTTAACCACAGCTTTCACATAAACGTACATGCTCAGAGAGAGACAGACAGACAGACAGACAGACAGAGAGACAGACAGATAGACAGACAGACAGGCAGACAGAGACGGAGGGAGATGGAGAGAGAACAGGCAGAAATGAGTGGAG
>JADBJO010013601.1:0-15000 GCA_016801955.1 Conus betulinus
GGAAGAAGATCGTGTTGTGCTGTCAGACCAGGAAGGTCACATAAGCATCTACACCAGAAGTGGAAACGTTCTTGGTAGTTATGTAGGACATTCTCTGGGCATAGCTTATCTCAGATGCATTGGAGAAGCCATCATCGTTCTCACCTGTTCAGGGCTTGTCAAAGTCTGGGACGCTGCCGCAGTCTCCACTCTTCTGGCATCATCATCATCATCATCATCTGGTCCGGGTCCATCTGGTGATGGTCAGCATCCAGGTGACTCTAATTCCCTGAACTCCTTGACGAATGTCAGCAGCATCATGTTTGACGAGACTGGCCAGGAGCTGGTCACTTTTGCCACTGATGGGAACGTTACAGTCTGGGCGATGGGTTCCTGGAAAAGCTCAGATCGTTCTCTGTAGGCATAACAGGACATGTTGTACGGTCTGTGGCATTCTCACAGTGTGTTGTTCTTGATCAGGACAAGAAATCACTCCGAGTAATGCGGTTGGATAATGGCAAGACAGTGTGTGACGACGTCATTCCACACGATGTGCTGTGTTTCACCCTGACTTCAAACAGACAGTCCGTCTTGATGCTGAGTGAGCAGCCCCATCTGGTCCTTCAAAGGCTGGATCTGGATGGGAAATCAGGACATCTGACGAAGACCTTGGCTATCCAGCTTGGATTCAATTACGTCAGTATTGACATGGTAATCTCCACTTCAGAGCGCTATGTAGCCCTGCAGGTGAGGTTGCACTCTTGAATACTGGAGATACATTGTGTACTGATTTTATAAATGTGGAGGAAAAGTTTGAAAGGTTGTGTACATGTAAATGAAAAAAGAAAAAATTAAAGGATATGAAAATGTACCAACGTCATAGCAAGGGATCCATGTAAGAGCATAATTTTTTTTTGTGTGGAAATAAGGTTAAATGTGTTATTAGATGTTTGGATTTGCATTGGAGAATATTTTTCCTTGATGTTTTTATTTCTACCAATTTATGAAATGGCTACGTTTTAACTTGGAGGTGAAATATTTTGTTAATTCAGCCAGTGAGTTAGGGAGTTACATCTAATGTTGAGATTAAATACTGATGTGTTCATTCAGCCATTCAGCCACAGGATGGTATGATGGTAGCTTATCCCGAGGGTATATATTAATAAGCTTATTCGGCCAGTTAATGAGTTAATGACATTTAACATTTTGGACAGTCGATGTCCAGGTTATTAGTTCTGCCAAGACACATTGCACCCTAAAAAAAAAGAAGAATTAAAGACACACAATATCATTTGTTAGAACTGAAAAACTCCTGATATTTCAACCAGAACGATGTTTTAAAGTCCTAACCATTTGGGTGGAGGGATGGAGGGTTTAAAAACCACTTCATTTTGTTTGATAGATAATCCTGTTTTAAGTATTTTCTGATTTTAGTTAAGACCTAGCTTGTTAATGAAATTTCCGGCATTGTTTTCACAAAGTTCTGCGAGTGTTGTCGTGTGACTAATCACGTCTGTTGTCCTCGACCTAGAAAGAAAAAGAAAAGCATACTCTCGAAGGTGCGTATATCTTTTCTCTTCTTTCTTGGTTGGGGATAACAAATGTAATTTGTCATATAGCAACCTTTGCAGAACGTTGTAAAAACAATGCTGGAAATTTCATGAACATGTTACGTCATAACAAAAGTTTTGCCCCTTTTCTGATTTTATTTGTTAAAAATCGTACCCTGATCATAAATTCAGAATAATTAGATGTAATTAAAGAAAAAAAAAAAAAAATCCAGCCCCCAGCCCCCCCCCCCCCCCGACACACACACACACACACACACACACACACACATACCACAGTTTCTCTTTCAAGAAAGGACGAAGCTGTAGGAAAAAGCCCATGTCATAAAACTAGGTACTGAACAGAAATATCAAGTTTCCCTTGTTCATCGTGAACGAATATTAAAAATGTTTATATCTGACTGAACCAGTTTGAAATGGATTCAGGTGAAAATCTCGGAAGCAGACTACAACGCTGTGGCGGCGATGTGGAAAAAGGGTAAATCACTTGCCCCTCAGCGCCACCGTTACCGCTTTGCTGCTGTGGACCTGACAGGGCCAAGCGGCTTGGCTTTGCAGTGCTTCCGGCCCCTCACAAAGATTCCACACCTGGGAGTGAGGTTCTGTGGGCTCTGTGTGTGTGTGTGTGTGTGTGTGTGTGTGTGCGCGCGCGCGCGCATGCGCGTGCACTGGATGACATCTAAACTTTTTGATTAGATGTGTTCATAAAACTTCGGCTTCCGTTTGTCAATGCGCATGGAACATTGAACATTCGTTTGCTTTACCTAAGAATCTACACAGTAGGCCTATGTAGCGAACAAAGTCACTGGTATTTTTGATGTGTTTTAGTGTGAGAGTGTGTGTAATTAGGTGGGTTTGTAAAGCTCTAGCTTCCCTTGCCACTGGACATGGAACATTGAACATTAGTTTGCTTTATTTCAGAATCCTGCATACTATCTTGTGACAAAACCTCAGACGATATTGATACGTTTTAGTGTGAGAGTGTGTGTTGCGAGTGCATATCAACACATGAATCTGTGGGTCGTTTTGGGCTGGAAAGAGTTTGGCTTGATTGGTTCATCAGCAGAAACAAAAAATTCTAAAGTGATTGTGATTTGCTATTTTCAGCATCCAGCCCTACAGTGGCAACACGATGCTCCTGAACACTCGCCGATGGATCGTCTTCTGGGACATCCCCACAGGCAAATGTGATCAGCGGCTGTCCAGATCATTGCGCAAAAACATGTTCTATCGTCCAGATTGGGTTAGGGCGGCAGCGGGAGCCAACATCAGCATGGCACCATCGCTGGAGGAGATCTCTTGGCTGTGGGATCGGAGGATGGCTACATGTTTGTGTACGAGTACGAGACCGGTCTGCCGGTGGGATTGAAAGCACCGGCTTCCAAACACCACGCCCCTGTAAGTGTGTGGGAGAATGTGTTCGTATTTGAGAGAAAGAGGGTTGGAGATGGAGAGAAAAAGTGGATATGCCAGCTTCTTGATTTTTATCAAATTTAGTGCCTTGAAATAACATATTTGTGGTGATTTTATTTTTTTCTGAAAAGAAACATAATCAAAAGTTTATTATTTGGTTGTGGGAAATACTTGCGTTCTCAAAGGAACAAAGAAATGGGTCAGAGGGAAAGACACGGAGAGAGAGAGAGAGAGAGAGAGAGAGAGAGAGAGAGAGAGAGAGATGATGATGATGATGATGATGATGATGATAACCTTTATTTTTAAGAGTAATAGTTAAGCACACTTTTTGTTCATGCGGCCTATGCCCTCGAAAGGCACTTAGCGTGGCTAGCAAACTAAAACTTACAAAAATTAACACATATAAAATTCTGAAGTATGAGAGAGGTTGTAGTGTGATTGTAGTTCTCATACACACACAACGTACATATGAATTTAAAACAAACAAGTGAACAGACAGAGAGAGAGAGCAGACAGACAGACAGACAGAGAGAGAGAGAGCGAGCGAGAGAGTATGAGAGAAGGGGAGTTATCAAGACCAGTTGAGAGTTTTGTAGTGTATATATATGCAAGTGGCAAAATTATCACACCAGTGTGAGCATATGCGTGTGTATGAGCCTGTGTGTATATGCAAGTGAGCAAAATGTGTGTGTGTGTGTGTGCATATGCGTGTGTGTGTGTGTGTGTGTGTGTGTGTGTGTGTGTGTGTGTGTGTGTGAGAGAGAGAGAGAGAGAGAGAGAGAGAGAGAGAGAGAGAGAGAGAGAGAGAGAGAGAGAGAAATGTGTGCGAAGAAGGAAGATAATGAGAGAAAGAGAGAGCGTGTGCTTGTGTGTGCGTACGTATGTGTGAAAGAGTGTGCGTGTGTTTGTGTATGAACAAGTGAGAGAAAGAGTGTCAACTTGTGCATGTGTAGTATGAGAGAGTGAGTGCATATGCAGATGTGATGCAGAGAGAGAGAGAGAGAGAGAGAGAGACAGACAGAGAGAGAGAGAGAGAGAGAGAGAGAGAGAGAGAGAGAGAGAGAGAGAGAGATGTGCTGGAACTTTAATTACAGGCAGTTTCGCAGAGTTTTTAGCATCTCTCTCCTCTTCACACCAGAAACATTGCACACAAATGTGAATGAAAATGAAGGAGTGAAAATCACCATGTACTCACAGACATGTGCAGTGACGTTCCTCTCATGACAGGTATCCCACGTGTGCTTCTCTCCTGACAAAACTATCGTCCTCTCTGTGTGCCACAACGGTATACTGAAGATGTGGACGGCCAAGACAGCAAGCCAGGTGGCCTCCATGAAAGTAGGGACCAGGGTTCGACACCTGCAGCTGTCCAAAGATGGGCAGTATGTAGTGTTGGTCACTGAGGCGGAGAGGTCACGCGTGGCAGTGTTCAAAACTACACAGGGACAAGTTTGAGTTTGAGGACCATGTTGGTGTTGAAACGGCAAATAAGGGAAACTGACATTGTTGTGTTATTGTTGCTTTGCTTGAAATAGTTTGTCATGATGGAAGATGGAGACACTCATTCAAGAAGTGTGTGTGTGTGTGTGTGTGTGTGTGTGTGTGTGTGTGTGTGTGTGTGTGTGTGTGTGTGTGTGTGTGTGTGTGTGTGTGTGTGTGTGTGTGTGTGTGTGTGTGTGTGTGTGTGTGTGTGTGTGCCATGACATGTTGTGTGTGTGTGTGTGTGTGTGTGTGTGTGTGTGTGTGTGTGTGTGTGTGTGTGCATATGCGCTTGTTTATACCCATGCTTATTTATATGAACATTTATGAACAAATGTGTCTTTCTGGAACATTGATTTGTATCATAGGCTTATCTAGAAAAAATCATAGAAATCATTGGATTCGCAGTAAAGTTTATATATGGTGACTTCTTTGGTTGGTAAATCTTGCGGTGTTGGTTTTCCTGTCACTCCCTATCATAATGTATTCTTACCTAAATGTGTGGTACTCACACAGTTTACCATGATGTATAGTCACCATTTGTCTGCCCCATCTTCTGCCTTCACTCTTCCATGTTTCTTTTTTTTTGTATGTTTGTTTGTTTCGTTTTTAACCAGAGACAGCTTCTATGTAACCAAATAACATACGAAGATCTTTTCCCGCGCTCCCCTCTCTGAGAGTTATTTATAATATTTGACCTCAGACCATCACCTGAGTTCTCTCAGTGACGGGATAGAGGGGAGAGAGGTGCAAGAGGGGGGGGGGGGGGGGGTGCTTTACAATTACGGGACGAAGCCTCAAATCTGGAATCTTTTTTTTTTTTTTTTTTTTTTTGCACCATCTGTCCCTAAGCATCTTCTTTTAGATTTTATTTTCTTACAATTTGTTTTAAGCACCAAAATTATACCTGATCTAATATCATAACCTTTTGAAAAATAAGTTCACATAAGCAAAACAAACATAGTGTGTGTTGTGGGTATGTTTTTTAGCGGATGATCTTGACTCAGTGTTGATGTTGAAAAATGAGTTCTGCAAAATGTGGAAGATGAAACATACACAATGTTGAAAGATGACTCTTGGTGAATGAGAAAAGATGAAGTTTACTACATGTTGAATTTTAGAAATGCTAACATATTTCTGCTTGTCGTTCACAGTTGACTCCATTTACTGTGGTAACAGTCTTAGCATTATCATTCCATAACATCAGTCTTGGCAATATAATGAAATTTATGTCCATTGTAGAGACTGAAAACCAGTCGGTGCATGTTGCTCACTTCAGTTGTCTTCCTCAGGCATTGTTCATATACATGTAATATATATATGTATGTATGTACATATATATATATATATATATATATATATATATATATATATATATATATATATATATATATATATATATATGTGTGTGTGTGTGTGTGTGTGTGTGTGTGTGTGTGTGTGTGTGTGTGTATATAACACATTGTTTTTTTTTTCTTTCTTTTTCTCCCATCTTATTAAATGATCTCAGACATCATGCTGTCGGTTCTGACATCATAATAGGAGACCGTGGGGGTTGCGGTCATGACGTGTAGGATGCTGCTCAGAAGAACAGCATCAAGCACACGGGGGAACAGGGATAGCGGTGGGGGAGTAGGGCTAACAGGGGTAAGGAACAGGAAATCAGGGGCAATTCAGGGAGATTGGGTGACCCCAATGAAAGGTCCAAATAGAGGACTTGAAGCTTTCTGTTGAGGATGGTATGTCTTTCTCGGGTGAAGGTCAGTTTCACTCGCTGATGGTACTTGGAGGGAAAAGGAGTTCTTCCTGTGTTTGTTTTTGCGGGCAGGGAGGGAGATAATAGGAAAGTGGATGTCGCAGGTGGATTGAAGTTATGCCTGTTCAGCGTGTTAATGGTGATCTCTTCATGGTGGGGGCCTTGGCTGGTCCAGCGATTAAAGTTTCAGACTCTTGTTACAAGATCTGGGGTTTGATTCCTTCTTGACATAGGCTGGAAGAGATTTTCTGTTTGGAGTGAACATTTGTGCAGACTCCTGTCCCCTCCTAGTCCTTTGGATGAGACTTAACCAAGGTCCCTTGCATGAACATATACATAAACAATATCAGACCAACAGCAAATCCTTACCATCTTTTGGAGAAGAGTAGACCAATGTTTGCTGGTGGAACAGATGAACCAAAAACAAAACGTAATACACTTTGTGGTGTCGTGCATGCCCACCAATAAACCGAAGAATCTTTAAGTGGCCCTCAAGGACAAAAACAGTGTGCAGGACAAGACGGGGATGATTTGTCATATTTGTAGAAGTAGATGTGACAACAATTACACAGGCGAATCAAACCAAACATTTCAGACTAGACTGAATGAACGCCATCGGCCTAGCTCCATGTGTCCGTCCATGGGGAGCTTTATCAATAATTTTTCAAATTTGTAAAGAAGATTTTTAGTTTGAAGTAAGAATCAGTGAGGGCATCTGTGTCAAACAAGTAGACACGAACCATGACATAGGGTGACGCAATGTATCCTCGATTTATACACTGTTTCTCCAAAATTTAAGAAAGTGTTCACTAATACTTTCACCCAGCGGTTACGACAGTGATCAAGATCCAAGGTATGGCTCAAAACCTCAAGGGTGAGAGAAGTGTTGTGGTGTGAATTGTTTGAAACATGTATTACTGTATGCTTGTGGCTGTATGATATAAGCTCAGAAAAACGAAAAGATCTTCATTGATTTTTTTGGTGGATCTTTCGATATAGTAACTGCAAGTACATAAATGTTCCTTGAAATTCACTGACATCAAAACACTCATTTTGTAGCCACTGATGTTGATTACGTCATAACATAAATTTGTGTTGCTTACGTATTCAGTGGTTTTGTTTCGTTCTAATCTTATTTACCTTTTAACTATATTGTTCAAATAATTATATTTTATGACGTACATGTTTTCACGTTTGCGACAATACTAGTGCTGTTTTCCCAGTAGTTTTGTTTCAGTATGACATTGTTTTGATTTCAGGACAAAGATTTTGAACTTTGTTCTAGTGAAGGACACAATCTGGGGAAATGATTTTGATAATCGTTTTATTTATATGTGTTGTATGGATGTGCAATACAACCACACAAATGCCACTTTTCTATGCCTGATCACTTATACTTATCTACACATGATTATTTGTATGTGGTGTGAGTGTTAATCACTTTTAAACTGGTGCTAAGATTGGTCACTTTCGATTGATATCAGAGTTGATCACTTTTCGTTGGTTCGAGGGCTGAATACTTTTTTATAGATGAAGGGCTGACAATTTGTGATTGGTGTGATTATTTATGATGAGGGATCGTCGATCACTTTCTACTGGTGCAGGGCTGTTCAGTTTGAATTGGTTAAGGGTTGCATATCGTACTCGAATTGATACGATGATTGATCATGTGTTAACTGAACTGGCTCATTCCATTAATCAGAAAAAAAAAAATTATATGATTTTTCAGATTCTTTCCATTTTTACAAGAATGAATGAATGATTTGAATGATATGTTATTCCACCGACTTGACAAACCAGCATATGAAGCGATCACAAATGATAGCAAAAAACGAACAGATTTATTGTACTGTTCCCTTGAATATATTGAGAATCATCGAGTTATCTTGTGGTGATATGCAGTTTACAATACTGAACGATGTTGTAAGCGTACTTACATGGTTCAAACATACTGTTATCCATTCATGGACTCGTGGTTTGATTGGTCTGACATAACTAAGATATGTGGAATCTGAGGAAATAAACTAAACGATAAACTTTTCACCATCCTTGTCAACTGCTTTGTAGCCGGGCTTACGGTAGGTGTCCCAATTTGGAAATATTTAAACAAATTGGATGCAAAGTGACGTTAACACAATACCAAGCAGATAAGCAAGCCAAAACAAATAGAACAATGTGCTTACACTTGCACACACATCCATACACTTTACCGCACGTACACGCACCGCACGTACACACACACACACACACACACACACACACACACACACGCACACGCACACTCGCGCACTCCAAAAAAAAATCCTCAAACAACAAAGAAGACGGACTATGTAAGCGCATGATTTGAACCTCAGAATGGACATTACGCACAAGCATAGAAATGCAAGCGAACAAACTACAATATTCTTTCTATCAACACATATGTACCGTCGGAAAGTTGCTCTTTGCATGCTGAATAGCCTATGTTTTTTTCGGATAAGCTCATTTAGTTCCAAGAGAACTGAAACCGCAATGAATTCTGGGAAGACTCAGAAATCATCTTCTGGGCAGCTTCCTACTCGCGCCAATATGTGTTCTGCTTACTCAAGTCCCCTTTGAAATTACACGGTCAATTAGTTCTTTCCTAGCCCCATTGTCGTCATTTTGAAGAGTTACATAAAGCCAAACTGGTTGTTGTGTTTGTTTTATTCATTTGCTGAAAGATAGCCAGCCAATAAGGATCATGACAAACTAAGAGACTTGATGGGGATATGAAAACAGTTCACCAGCAAAGGTGTTACAGAAAGTTCAGCCTGACATTTTTATGCTTTAATCATTTTCAGTCTCAGGGGTCATGTTGACTACTGTTGCTGTTTTGCCTCTTCCAGTCAAACTCACGTGTATATGGGGCAAGATTCTCTTTCTCATGTTTATCTATCATGTAAATGCCCTTTGAAAATTTGAAGGTGGTAGGTTTGGGTTTGTTTGTTTTTGTTTAGTGTACGTGCATGTGTATTTGTGTGATAAACTGTCATTCGCTCGATTTCCAGCATCAGTCATAGATGTGTTTGGTTTATTAGACTGATAAACATCTCCTTTCACCAACAGATTTTAAAGATCTGAAGGTAAATTTCCTTTCATGCATACAGACACTCAATGACTCATGCACTTTTATCTTTATCTCTTAGTCTTAATTACATGTAAACAACACCTACAGAAAGTTACTTGGTAATGCAAGTGTATGTACACATACACGGTGTGTGGGAGTCAATCTGTAATGTAAACAAAAACTAACAAGTAATGTAGTCAGTCCTCAAGGTGATCGCTATACACAGTGTCAATCTACAGTGTTCACACAGAAACATCGTGTAATGCAAGTATACACAGGATCTGAAATATTAGTACTCACATTCAGTCTGTAGTGAGCTTTGCATACACACAGACACAGACACAATCCTTGCAGCAAAGAGTACGCAGGGGTAAATGTGGACACAGCCAAAATGTCAAGCTTTCTTGTAACTGCTCTCGCTAATCTCAAATGACATAATCACTGTTTGATAAATGCAGCTAAATATACTCCCATACATCCAAATGATGCTTCTCTAAGTCAAATATCATAGATAACTTGATCGCAGAAAATATCGAGAATAATACTTACGCAGACATGTGATCAATAAATCTGATTCAATATTTTGATAATAAAGACAGTACGACGCCAATAATAAAACACAAACATTTACCAACACATTATGTCCTTTGGCGATGCCCAACTACTGATCAAAGGTGAGTACGTGGGCGTTTGTGTTTGTTCAGGTGCACCTCTAATAAATCGATTGGTGCTTTTGATTCTATTTTGAGTTGTAGATCATTACCAGTGCAGCTCGTAGGTTATCAGTATGATGACATATTGCAAGACTACCATGCTGCTGAACGCTTACTGTCATTAAATTTAAAAAAAGAGAGAAATGAAAAAAAAATTGCAGTGTAAAAATGATAGAAAAAAAAAACACAAGAACCTAAGGGTTTCTGGACACGACTTCGCCGAAACTATAAAAACAGTTGCCACTGAAAACCCTACAGACAACGTTGTAGTTAGTAAAATCGCTCTTGTCGTTGGTAAACCAGACACTGAGGTCAGAAGAGAGCTGTTCAATGCTCTTACTAGTTATGAGCTGTTTGTTATTTCTAACGTGTCATCTATCAACCACGTACGCCAGTCTGCAGCCGAACATACGGACCTTGAGTGACGACCTTCAACCGACCAGGGGAGGAGCCAGCGTGCTTGCCGGCAACGTTGGAGACACTTCTGGCGGCTGTTTTGAACAACTCCGATGACTTCGTCCTCCCAAGGGATTTTCATCCTATACAAGACACAAGACATTTGAATCGACCTTTTCTTCAAGAGAGGGGCGTATGTGGAACTATCATGATGCCGTGAGAGAAGAGCGGTGATCTAGTTCTAAACATATTTGCTTTAATTTCAGCACAATCGTGTTTGACCGTTTCATGCTTACAATCCATCACAGCGAACGCTGTCTTTAAGTCTTACTCAAAACTAACTCTCTCTCTCTCTCTCTCTCTCTCTCTCTCTCTCTCTCTCTCTCTCTCTCTCTCTCATAAATCTCTTGACTGTGCCCTGTAAGAGACAGCCGCTCATTCTTTGGTGTTCACTTGACGTTTCTTTTTATTTTATTTTTTCCCCCTCACTAGTTGAACTGATATTGCTGTGATAATGATATTCTAACATGCCTTATATTACCTGTAAAGATTTTATTGTGGAATGCCATATCGGTGCTGACAAACAAGTCGCTGTTAATTCAATATCTAGCAAATTATGGGAACCATATCTAGAGTTTGCAGTCACTGAACGTTTGCAAATTGAAATTGCCAGGATCATCCCATTTTTATTACTCACCTGTACATACTAAAGTTTCTGATTCAAAAGAAAAAAAATCAACACTGCTATTACATCAGAGAAGGCACCGAATATTCCCAACGATCATCACCTGCACCATCAGATCTATCATAGCTGTATTCATGTACAACAAGTGTGAAAGTTGATAAAATTATTCTCAATGTTGTCTCTGTGTATTTGCCTAAAGAGCCAAATGACAAAAACATGAGTGGGCTACATGCTATAGAAAACACTCATGAAAAATGATTAACTGCTGGTGATTTTAATAACAGCAGACTTGGAGGTCATAATGGACATTTCTTTTTTTATTTACACCGTTAACTACCTCTAGCAAACAGAATTTTCTGGATTGTATCACATTCAATCCTGTTTAAAACCAACCATAAACGGGAAAGTATTGCTCTCTCTCTCTCTCTCTCTCTCTCTCTCTCTCTCTCTCCACGCATTTGCCTTTCCTCCGTGATCCAGCGATGACGCCCACACCTTCAATCCTTCCAGCTTGCTTTGATGCAGCTCGAGAACTTCAGTGGAGGTGGAAGGATCATGCGTCATAGCTGGTAATTATAGCCAACTAGTATGGCCGCGATTGATGTCTCCTCTCAGAGGACCCAGTGAATACGCCAGACCTTCCTACCCCGCGCCATTCCAGAATGGGACCCCCGGAGAACATTGCCCGTGCATCTGTGGAGCAATTCATGTCCACCTCAACAAACATTTCCACTAACCAGACAGGTTCTTTCCCTCTGATAAATAAGGTCAGTGAAGGCTGGTAGAGTGCCACCGAGTCGCCAGGAGTAGGCTAGTAGGATTCCCGGAGGCCGCTACGGTATCTAGGGAGGCATAGCTGGAGACGTGAAAACGTCACCGGGACACGCTTTTTTTTTTCATCTTCTCTTTTTTTCTTTTCTTTTTCAACATAACTTTATAGTTTTCTTTTTAAGATTTATTTCACCACTTCTTTGGTATTACCCATCGGTCAGCAGAATGTCGTTGGCCCTTAAAGCGGAACCTGACTTGAGAGTAGCCTATCTCCAGAAACAGCCGGCATCGCAAGAGCTTCTGGATAAAGACTCTGACCTACTGTTCAAGATTGTAATGGGCAGACTTCAGTTCTTCTGGACATCATGATCTCTTATGATGTAGCCTACTTCTCTGCCCGCCTTCAAAATCGGATTTCTGTGTATCCCCACCCCTCTCCTCATTCAGTAGCCTACCGCCAAACGAATCTCTAGATGAGGAAGGAAAACATTTTTTAAGCTTTCAAAGAAAATCATTAACAGAGAACAGTCAAATCCCGCCCCCCCCCCCCCCCCCCCCCCCCCCCCCCCCCCCCCCCCCATTACTATCCCCTTTCCCCCAAAACAAAAAACAATAACAACCTACCAACCAATCATCTACACGTAGGGGAAACAAACTAAATGGGAGATAATTACGCTGTCAAAGTGGCAATCACGTGACTATTGTCATACTACATTCCCCTGATCAGGACTGCACGGGAACGCGCTTAACAGTGTGTACTGTTATCATCTACAATCTAAATTTTGTATCAGTCAAATGTAAATGAGTGTGTCACACTTTAGCCTAGGTGATGCGCGCGTTTTGCATGCAACTGGGTTACTGGCAGGATTTCAGTTTAAGATATGAAGATGAAAGGAGAGTACAAAGTGAAAGTGCTCGGATGTGAGATTACCGTCACCATGGCAACAGAGACTCTGCAGAATGTGAGTTGATCTTGTAAATAATCCAGCAGTGCTCTGTGTAACAGTCTGCAGTCGTGAACGCGCTGTTGATATTCCGTTTGCCTTATGAATAAACAATGTTTTTACCCTTTTTGTGCCTGAATGGGGGGGGGGGGGGGGGGGGGGGGGGGGGGGGGGGTATTAAACATCTCTCAAAAGAAAAGAAAATGAAAATATAACCGAGACAGAGACAGAGACGGAGAGAGGAGACATACTAAACAACTTTTAGAACAAAATGAAATGAAGAATACAAGAGAGAGAGAGAGAGAGAGAGAGAGAGAGAGAGAGAGAGCATCTTTCAGAAACAAAAGGAAATGAAGAATGCAAAACAAGAGAGAGGGGGGGGGGGGGAGGGGGGGGGATGGGGGAGGTGAGGTAGGGAGCGGGGAAGGAAAGAAAAAACTAAAGAAGAAGAGAGGAGAGAGGGGTGCTGCAGAGAGAGTAAGCTAATACAGGTGGTGATATAATGTGGGCTGTACATACAAATGAACATGAACAGAGCAATCCAACACTGTCAGGTGTATGTGAGCAAAAACAATGTCTCAATGTCTTCCATATGATGAACACTGTGTATGTATTTCATGCATTGAAGTTCAGATTCACTGCTTTCATTTTCAGTGTTCTCATTGGATTCACCTGGCAAAATACTGGTTTGAAGGTTTGATTACCCATAAAAATGCAGTAAATGCATCAAATTTACGGAAATATTACAAGCAAGCAACAAAGTTGGAAGCTTTTTTTATCAGTACATGAGTTTCTGATACTGTGTTCAAAGGAGTGGGCAACACTGACAACCACATGAACACTACAGCCATGCTTAACAACACTGTGTGCAGTAGCTGTTTTCCCAGGTGTTTGCATACAACATCCTGATAGTTTTAACTGGAAAGAAGGTGCAGTCAAAAAAAGTTTAGCTGTTTCATCCGACATGGCCACCTTTGTGCATTTCGCCCACATTCCATGGTGCATTTGAAAGAAATAATGTCATGACATCTCTTCAGAGAAGACTCAAATAAAGTTAAAAACAAAACTGAAGAGATGCTGAGTTGTCTTTTGAGACAGAAAAGCAGACAGAAAATGAAAGCAAGAACAAGGGAAGATCAGTTACCTTGCACTTGCAGCGATCAGTTTGCAATAAATGTTTTGTGTTCTTTTTTTCTCAGATTTTGAGTTACTGCAGATAGTTACGTCAACAGGTGTCTTTTAAATCATGTATGCCTGATTGTCTCATTTGATTCTTTGTCAAATTTTACTGAAAGCAAGCAAACGATTGGATATCCATAGACTGAAAGAAGAGGCAGATTCATTATTACTCAATAGAAAAAACATTCACCAATTCCCATGCATATTTTACTGGGAGCAGATATCCAATATGTTTCATGGAGTTCATTTTACTTCTAGTATTCCAACTCTTTATCTGATTCTTCTTGCCATACATACATGATAATTCACTGACTAATGAAGCAAGAACACGTTTGAATACTACAGAAAAAAAAAGACTACAATAATACATGCAGTGTCCCGGAGTATATGGGAAAATCTTAAGAAAAATCTTTATTTGCAGGCTGATTGTACGGTGAGGTATGTGGTTTTCACCCTTTAAAACTACAAAATTAGGTTAAAAAAACACCCATACAAACTGAAAACAGAAAGTGATGCAATCCTTTAGGTGGAGGGGGAACTCTGTCCATACATGTAATTTGAGAGTGTGAACTAGGAAAACGGGCGTGGACCAAGACAGGATTAAGGAGATTAAAAGGAAGGGCAAAAAAGAGACCCGGAGCTGGAGATGAGAAGGAAGAGGAGGTGGAAGAGATAGAGAAGGCAAAAGGATGTATAGCTGACAAAAAGAATAATGACGTTTAACAGTATGTGAAAAAAAATTATTCAAATTGGCACACCTTTGTACTTGAGCCTGCCGAGAATATATTGATAATATGTACATTTTCATTAAAAAAATTATTCAGATTGGCATACATTTGTAATAGCCTGCCGAGAATATATTGATAATATGTACATTTTCATAGATGCACTCCAAACCTAACACTGCCAATAACCTTGCATTCTTTTTCTCCCCCTTTTGCCCCCCATCCACACACCACCATCAACGCCACTCCTATGCACACACATCCCCCATAACTCATCCTTATATATGTATATATGTATATATAT
>JADBJO010013601.1:17500-35000 GCA_016801955.1 Conus betulinus
CTCTGTGTGTGTGTGTGTGTGTGTGTGTGTGTGTGTGTGTGTGTGTGTGTGTGTGTGTGCCTACATGTGCTTTTGTGAGTGTTTACACGCTGTAGTGTGCATAGGTGTGTGTATGTGTTAGTGTGTGTGTGTGTGTGTGTGTGTGTGTGTGTGTGTCTGTGTGAGACAGAGAGAGAGAGAGAGAGAGAGAGGGCTGATCAGTTGAACATTTTATTGAAAACATCCATATTCAGTGAAGTGAAACTCCTCAGGCATTTTTGGGACATCCATTTTACTTCAAATTATACAAAAACTTGAAATTTTCCTATTATCACATGATCTTTCTTTCTTTTGCACACCCTAACATGAAACTGAGGCAGAATTTTTCTTACAATGAATATATATATATATATATATATATATATACATACACACACACACACACACAGAGACATAATATTCCCCAACCGTTTGTTGTGTAAATCTTATAAATATATCCTGTTAGCACCAACAGTTATAGATTTATTTGAATCAGTAGAGGTAAACAAGTAAACAAACAAAGCAAAACAAAACAACACAAAAGGACATATTTCTCACTCGTGTCTCACTTTCTGCATTAGTGAATAAATCTGTGTAGGTAAAACATATTTTTTCTCTCCAACTGGCATAATCTTGTACATGTACACAGTAATACATGTATTCCATACAACAACAAAAAAATGGGAATTTATCTTCTATACAACCTGGTTTTACAGTCACCAGAAATTGTGTTTATAACAAATTTCATAATTACATATTCTTTGCATTCAGAAACAATCTCCCAGTGTCAAACATAATACTTAGAAAGAAAACATGAAATCAAATTTGCATTTGTTTTACAGTTTGGTATATACGCTGTCATTCTGCCTTCTCAATGTTTAGAATTGGTCACTCCCAAGACTATATTTTGTTGTTGTTGTTTGTTTGTTTGCTGTCCCATCTTCTGTGCCACCTCAGTGGCATTGCACCCACACCGCTCGTTTTGTATGCTGATCGATGAAGATGATGCTATGGATTTCCATGCTGGTCTTAGACTACATGACAAGGCTGTACTCTGCGCTTACTTTGATAATATATCCAGGTGTCAACCAGGCCCAAGAATACAAACATCTGCAGTGGTTATCAGGAGATTTGAGGGTCCATTAAGTGGATGAAACTCAACAGCGTGGTCCCAATCTTCCGAATTGAGTCTGTAGCAAACTTGACTCTGGGAAGGAAAATCCCACATGGCTCTGATGGGGATCAAACCCATGATCTCCCAGCCGGGAGTCTGTGTCGCTATCCATCATCGCCACAGTGGCTACTTCACTCTCAAGACTTTTCCTTTATTAAACTAAGACATAGACAAGAATTTTCTTTATCAATTTGTAAATGTATTGCATTAATCTAAAACTTGGATATTATGCATAAAATGTCTTGAAATGTCTTAAACGTAAAATTGAAACTCAACTTAGCCCTGGACAGTCAGGGGTGTGTGTGTGTGTGTGTGTGTGTGTGTGTGTGTGTGTGTGTGTGTGTGTGTGTGCGTGTGTGTGTGTGTGATCGTTGCATGCACATTGAAGGAAATGGGGAGGAGGGGCGCATGAGTTTGTTCTAAATTAAAACAGATGGCTCCACCATGAACATTAAATCAGTCTCTGTTCGATTGATTAAGACTAGTAACACATGACTACATGGTCATTCGTGTCTCTGTCTCGAACTGTCGCGTGCACGCACACGTACATGCTCATGCACACTTGTGCACAGTCTGTAATAGATCGAAGTGCAAAAAACTGTCCAAGAGCGAATCTAAAACAGACACAAAAATTTAGAACAGAAAAAAAAGTGAAAATAGCCAATTTTCAGACAGACTGGAGACAAAACATTCCTTTAAAATTGTGCAGATTTGAAATTAAGCATTTCGCTTGAAATTATGAGAACTGGGGACAACTGAAGATTGCACTGGAAATTAAGCGGTTATGGAAATAACTTTTGTTCCAATGATCTGATCTTATGTAACAGGGAGGGGAAAGGGCGTTTTGCTGAGGATCAGAGAAACTTGAAATTGTTCTGTTGCTAAAAATAACCAGAATTGAAATTAAATGATTTTCACGGTACTGTTTTTCCACCTCAGTTTTACTTTTCATTATGATTGTATATCTTGTTTTATGTGGAGATTAGCCTTCTGGGGTGGAAGCAGGAAATGTCATTTTAGTGTTGTATGTGCCTTTTTGCTCTGTGTTAACGAGGTACCATGTTGGCAAATGAAAATCAGTAATTTTTATGTTAATCCTCAAATAGAAAAAAAAAGTACAGATTAGATTTGTGGTTTATGTTCAAAGTTTTACTTTGTTTTCAGATCGACATCTGCTTTATCTCTGCCACGGATTTCAGAAGCAAAGCCAGTGAAAATTAGTAAGCAATTGTATTTGTTGATTATGTCTGAATACAATTTTACTCAGTATCTTTTTACATGTGGTTTGTTGGTGTGTTGTCATGACTATAAGTCATGTCTTAGCCTTTGTCTGTTCTGTTCATGCAAAATATGTAAACATATCTCCCCTCTCTGTCACACACACACACACACACACACACACACACACACACACACACACACACACACACACACACTCTCTCTCTCTCTCTCTCTCTCTCTCTCTCTCTCTATCTGTATATCTCTTTCTCTGTCTATCGGTTTGCCTACCTGTATTCATATATATGTACGTATCTATCTACCTTCTATCAATCTATACATGCATATACATACAGATAGATAAATACTTAGACAAATTGATTGATTGATTGTGTGTGTTGTGTGTGTGTGGATGAGATAGATTGATTTATTCATTTGTGTATGTGTGTGTGTGTGTGTGTGTGTGTGTGTGTGTGTGTGTGTGTGTGTAAATGGAGTGGGGAGATACAAGTGGTATTGCCACTCACTCCACTTCCACATAACGGTTCTGTTCTTTGTAGTTTCTGGTTTTAATTCAGACATACTTCTTCAGCATTTTTAAAAAGTTGTTTGGGATAGGATACATCTTGAGGACCAGTTCAACCAGCTTATGGAGAACTGAACCAAATGCGTTTGCCAGGTTGAGCTACACCACATCGAGGTAATTTTTGTCCATCTTAGCTCTTTGGATTCCTTCCCAATCTTGTTTCACACAGCCACTGTCCTTGGGTGCCTCCTTTCTGGACTTTAATCCAGGCGCTCATTCTCTGTTAGGTATTTAGTCAGTATTGCTTCCATGGCAGAGAAGATGGTCTCCTCAATGTACAGTAGTGATACTGGTCTGAACTGCTTGACGTCACTGGGGCCTTGCTGTTAGGGAATGTATACTCAAATCAGTTATCTATTGACCGCTGATCTTCAAGTTCCTTCATGCGGTTCTTATCAGTATGTGGATCCACTCAAGGAAATGGGGACATTTTCTATGAAGCATGTACAGGCTTTCATTGGGTCCAGGTTTGGCTTTCTTAACTGCCATCTGTATACATCCAGTACTGGTGACTTCTCATTGAAAATTTTCAACGGCACTGTGGGGCCCACCAAGTTCTGGATTTCAAGTGGTACTTTGCTCAGACTGTTGGAATATGGTTTCCTGACGTGCTGCTCAAAAGTTTCTTTGTCGACTATGAGATCCCCGAGTTTGGCTGCTCAGGTAAATTTTTTTGTAAACTTGAAGGGGTCTCTCTGAAGTATTCTTGTGTTTTCTTTTTTTTTCACTCTTCTTTCTTTTTGATTCTGCTTTGCTGAGGGCACTATACTAAACTTTCAGGTCTTCCCAGCAATTATCTGGGCCTTTCTTTTCTATTTCTGATGCAATTTTGATCTGTTTCTTAAGATTTCTTTTCTATTTCCGAATGTTATCAATCTCTCTCTCTGGTGTCTGGATTTTTTGTGGAGCTGTCTTTACCTTTGGCTGTTTCGCTTCATAAGCATCCCTACAGGTTTTGTTGACAATGTCTCCAACTGTTGCTTGTTTCTGCTCCAGTGTCCTCTTTCCTATTATTGCATTCATTTCATAAACTGTTTTTTTTTTTTTTTTTTATCCATGTGGACTCCCATTCCTGTTTTGCACTTGTGGGTGACAAGTGTAGTTTCTGGCATCTAGCATTAACAGCCTGTATATATTCCTCATATGAGTACTCAGCGTAGCAACCTGGTTCAATTCCTGGCCTTGGGTTTTTTGAAATCTTATCTGCTGATGCAGTGCACCATTGTTCTTTCATCGGAGTCTTCATACAGCCTTTCTTCAACATGTGAACCTACATGCTATGTACAGTGGAGAAATTCCTTCCACAGGCACATGGGACTTGCACCTGTTCATTACTGATTATCTTATGTGAACTTTCAGTCATTATTGGATTGGCACCGATGGATTCATCTTCCTCTGTCCTTTTGGTGAATCCTGGGAGCATCTTTAGTTTTTGTATTAGTAGCCAGATGGGAAAAGCAAGATAGGGAGCCAATCCTCTGGGCCATGAATCTGGTATTTGCCAGTGTCATCCAGTCTTTCCCAGAGGTCCACTGATCTGTTTCTGGAAGTCAATAGTCAGGCCATGTGTCAATAGAAAGAAGCTCCACGGGAAAGTTTGACAGCAGGTCTTCAGAGGAGAAGCCCCACTTAGGAAAGGATTTTGACCCTGAGCTCTTGACTGTGTAAGGGGACAGGGCCGCATCCATGACTCTTGTATGCCCTTCTGTCAGAAATATTTGTGCTGCTAGGGTTTGAACCTGCACCTTTTACAATTTTACAATATATTTAGAAAAGATGATTGAGCTTTACAGCCGTGCAATAAGTCAAGTTTGGGGGGGGGGGGGGGGGGGGTATTGATATCAGTTTGTTGCCCCACGTCCTAAGCTCTTTAACCTTCGTTATAGATTGTGAATATTTAATTACTCTCTCTCATGACTTTCACTAGACAACCAAGTTGGTTTTAAGCTATCTCCACAAAGCACTATGACTTTTCAATAAAGTGGCCTCACATCTGTGTGACAAATTGCTTGTTTTTGTCTACAAACAAAAGGGAAAACAAATAAAACATCATAAGGCTTTATTCCTTCAGAGAAAGACTACAGGCTCTTGGAAACTTGTGATATACGGCAAGGCTTTAGTCCTTTAAAAACCACATGGGTCTTTCGAGACTCTTGAGGTACGGCAAGGCTTTATCCCTTAAGAAAAAACATGGGTCTCTGGAGACCCGTGATGCATGGCACGACTTTGTTCCTTCACACACACACACACACACACACACACACACACACACACACACACACACACACACACACACACACATGCGCGCGCACACACACACAAAGGTTAAAGAATGTTTAGTTTGTTTCTTATGTCATCTGCTTCTGATTAAGGGAATAGTTCTTTGATATTTTTGTACATGCTTTATTTGTTACATGGATGTTTCACAACTGACATCCTTATTCCTTTCAAACAACAGTGGTTGTAATCTGTACTTATTAAGGTTGTTCCCATTTCTTACATATTGGGTCTGTTCTTTTTACTCCACTTCTTATGCAGTGGTTTCATTCTTTTCAGTTTCATGATTGGAATATTTTATGACAGCTGCTGATTTAATAGATTCTGCTGTTACTATCACACAGAACTAATAAGGTCCTCCTTTTCTGCTTTTTGTTTTAGCATCTAAGTCAGGTTATGACAGAGAAGTAGAACGGAAGCTGGACTCCATGATAGACGGGGATCTGGAGGACCTTCCACACCTGCCTCGCTCCATTGTCCGCATTTTCCTGTCATCTACATTTTCAGGTCAGTAGTGTGGTTTAAGGGTTGTCACTTTCCTACTTTAAGTTTAGTTTTTTGCCATGGACAAACTTTGAAAAGTGTAACAGGAAAAAACGAACACAGACACAATCTCCAACACACTTCTCTGCATAAATGCACACGCACACACACACACACACACACACACACACACACACACACACACACACACACACACACATGCCACACACACACACACACACACACACACACACACACACACACACACACACACACACACACACACACACACACACACACACACACACACACACACACACACACCACACACACACATACCACATACACACACACACACACACACACACACACACACACACACACACATGCACACACACACTGACATCCCCCACCCTGCATATGACACTATTCTGGTTCAGACAAATGGGAAAACATTCAGCCTATCTTAAAAGCAGCTGCCTTATAATTGCAGACATGAGGGCGGAGCGTAATGCGCTGGCCAGACATGTGTATCCCGAGCTACGTCGCTACTGCACGCAGTTGACTTGGACTTCCAGGTGGTGGACCTGCGATGGGGTCTAACCTCCGAGACACAGAACGATCACTCTGGCACCAACGTCTGCCTTCAGGAGATCAGAAACTGTCAGGATGTGTCACTTGGTCCGAACTTTGTGGTGAGCATTGACAATGGGTATCTTGCACCACATGTGAACGAGTGTGTGTGTGTATGAACATACACGCATGTGTGCTTGCGTGCATGAGTGTTTGTGTATGTGGATGCCTGCATGTGTGTGTGCGTGACGTGTGTATGCAGTTTTTGTGTATGTGGGTGTTGCATGCACCCGCGTGTGTGTGTGTGTGTGTGTGTGTGTGTGTGTGTGTGTGTGTGTGTGTGTGTGTGTGTGTGTGTGTGCATATGCATGTGTGTGTGTGTGTATGTGTGCGTGCACACACAAGCTTCTGTGTATTAAATGTGTCTGTACACATTTGTGTATATGCAATATGCAAACATTGTGTGTATATGAGTGTGTGCAATAAAATTACATGTATTCTTATGATCAAGTTTTCCTTATTTTGCATTCAGTTTTATAGTAGTACTTTTACTTCTAGAAATGTTAATATGTTATTATAGAGTAAACCCGTCTGATGTCTTAATGGTTGGTGTGATGTGCCTTGTGTGTGTTGGCTAAGCGTCTGTGTGCTTGTCATCTTTCGCTTTCTTTCCCCACCGCTGACCAGCACCAATGCTTGCAGCACTGGAAAAAAAGGGGAGTAGAATGTGTCAGTCTTTCCCTGTCAGTATATAGCCTGTCCACCAACAAGCCCTATGTAGTGCCTCCTTGCAGTGACACATTGTCAGCTGGGACCTTACGGATTCAGGCTAAACTACAAGGGACTTGGAGGAAGTCTGCCCCCAGACATGCGGCATGCAAGCCCATCTCATGTGGATACGCCATGGTGCCAACGAACCAGACTCCCAGCTATGGGTCAAATAGCCCTACTGCCTTGTGGACATTTCGGGAGAGACAAAAGCAAAGGGAGTAAACCCTGAAAGAAAATCAGGAGTGGAGCCCCCTACGGTGGTTGGTTGACACAACATGACACCTTCTGGCAACTCCTGCAGCTGTGCTGGCACCATACTAGCTTGTCCTTTCCATTGATTCTGCCAGTAAGGCAGAGAGGGGGATTCTGGCAATTGGGCACCCCAGGATCTCCATACACTTCACCCAGGCGTGTGTCCTGGAGAGGTCACTCCAGTGCCGCTGACCCAGCAACAGCAACACAGAGACAGCAGTTATGGGTTATAAGCCCAGAATGTATTATCGTAAACTTGCGTGCTACAAGTTGTATCTGAAGGGCGAGAGGGACCAACGCGTCCCACTGGTCAGCTACCGCCCACCTCAAGTTGGGCAGCCCTCAGCCTATAAGGTGCTGACTCACCACAGTCTGCCTGCTTCAATGGGTGCTTGGATCTAAGAGTAAAAGACCGAAAAGCAGACTGTAAACCCAGGTCCAAGCAAAGAAGGTAGAAGACATCAAAATCACCAGCATGGGGCTGGCAACCTGTAGTGTCAGAACAATGTGTACTGGCCTTTCTGATGACCTCCGGCAAGTTGAGGATGCCAGAAAAATAGCCATCATTAACCATGAGCTGATGAGGTTCAACACTGACATAGCTGTGCTGCTAGAGACAAGACTCCCTTCCAACATTGCCTCAGGGACATGTTCTTTTGGCAAGGACTGGAGCCAGAGAAACACCGACTGTATGGCATCGTATTTGCAGTGTGAAACTCTCTCCTGTACTCAGTTGAACTACCTTCACAGGGACAGCATGAATCCTCTCTCTCTGGCTCAACCTCTTCTGGACCAACAAACGTCCATAGCGTCCACAATCTGCTCTACAGCAGGGGCTAAGGATGAGTTCTGTGAAGAGTTGGAAGCCAAGATCAGAGAGGTACCTGCAAAGGAAGACCTGTTCTTGCTTGTTGCAGACCACAGCTCCTGGCCTCGCTGCATTGGCTGCTTTGGCATCAGCAAGCTCAATGAGAAATGGACAGCTGCTACTTGAGCTTTGCTCCTAATGCAATCTCTTATTACAAGCACCTTCATCCCCACCAAACCACACCACAGAGTGTCCTGGAGGAACCCCAGAAAATTGGAATCAGCTGGGCTTCATGATCGAAGACCTTTGCTCATCCACATGCTCATCACTCTAAGCTACCACAGTGCTGACTGCATCACTGACCAATCCCAGGTAGGCAGCAAGGTGCAACTTCGGCCCAAGCATTTCAACCGCTACAAGCAGCAGGGACGTCCTCAAATCAACACAACCATGACATCAGTGCCTGAAAAGTGCGAAGGCTTCACCAGAGCCATTGATACGGCCCTAAAGGATTGCCCGACAGACAGCATCTCAACACAATGCAACCATGTCTGCGATGCCACCCACCAGTCCACCTTAGATACCTTTGGGAACAGAGTGAGTTAGAATGAAGCCTGGTTTGAAGCGGGAATCGTGGAGATGGAGCTTGCCATTGCTTCTAAGCAAACCACACTCCTCAATCACAAGTGAGAACCCTCTCCAAAGACACTCTGAAAAGCTGGCAACAACACCCAGCGGATCGCTTGTAAATGCTCCAATGAGTACTGGCTGAACATTTGCCAGGGCATCCAGATCTCTGCTGACTGCGGAAGATCTCCGCTGACTGCAGCAACATCTGCGCCATGTGCAAGGGCATTAAGAAAGCATTTGGCCCTTGCACCATCAAGGTCAATCCTTTAAAGTGTACCTTGGGGGATGCGATCACCAACTGCAGCTAAAAGCTGGAGAGATGGGCGTAGCACTACCAAGAGCTCTATTCCAGGGAGAACTCAGTCACCCACATAGCCAACAAGACACACCCCCCCCAACCCCCACCCACCGTGGCAGAGCTTCATTCTCCACCCACCATTTAGGAACTCAGTAAGGCATTTGAACCACTAGCCTGTGGTAAAGCTCCTGGTGGTGATGGCATTCCGCCAGAAGTCATCAAAGCCAACAAGGAGAGTTCTCTCCTCAGTCAACTCCATGAGCTTCTGCTGCAGTGTTGGGAGGAAGGGATTGTACCCCAGGACATGCGTGATACAAACATCATCACGCTATACAAGAACAAAGGTGGCCACAGTGATTGCAAACAACTATCGCATAATATTCCTCCTCAGCATAGTTGGCAATGCCTTTGCCTGCATTGTCCTCAACAGGCTGCAGCTACTTGCCAGTTGTGTGTACCCAGAGGCAGGGTATGGCTTCAGATCTGCAAGGTTGATGATTGACATGATATCCTCCTTGAGGCAGCTAAAAGAGAAGTGCCGCAAGCAGAAATGACTCTCGTTCATTGCCTTCATCGACTAACCAAGGCGTTCAACTTGGTCAGTAGGACAAGCCTCTTCACCCTACTACATTGAATTGGATGTCCCCCCCAAGCTCCTGAAGATGATCATTTCCTTCCATGAGAAACATGAATGGTTCTGTCCAGTACAACAGTTCACTTTCGGACACCTTTCCAATCAAGAGCAATGTCAAACAATGGTGTGTACTCGCTCTGACACTCTATGGCGTCTATTTTCCCTGGGCATCTTCCTCCTCACAACAAGGAGTGACAGAAGCCTCTTCAAACTGGTATGCCTCCAAGCAAACACAACGGTTTGGAAAATCCTCATCAGGGAGATGTTATTTGCAGATGATGCTGCCCACACTGAAGAGGTGCTACAACAGCTCTTCACCTGCTTTGCTGATGCCTGCACCAAGTTCAGCCTCACAGTCGGTTAAAGAAGACAAACGTCACAGGCCAAAATGTCAGCAGCCCTCCCTGCAGCTTCATTGGCGATCACACCCTTAAAGAGGTCGACGACTTTACTTACCTGGGCTGCATCTCCAGCAACCTGTTTTTGAACGGTGAGCTGAACATGCCCATTGGCAAGACAGCAACAACAATGGCCCATCTAGAGAAGAGATTCAGGGACAACGCCATGCTAACATCAAACACCAAGAAAAAGTGTACCAAGCCTGTGTGCTGAGCACTCTTCTATATGGAAGCGAAGCATGGACCCTCTACTCTTTACAAGAACACAGACTGAACGCCTTCCACTTGTGCTGCCTCAGAGGACTCTGGGCATCACCTGGCAGGACCGCATCACTAACAAGGATGTCCTGATCCAGGCAGGGATGCCTAGCATGTACACCATGCTGACACAGAAACGCCTGCGCTGGCTTGGCCATGTTAGCCGCATGGACGATGGTTGTATCCCATAGGACATGATATACGGCAAGCTGGCTACGGGCTTCAGACCCAGAGGATGGCCCGTTCTAAGCTAGGAGGATGTATGCATGTGACCTGAGGGCAGGCAGCCTCAACCCAGCAGACCTGGAGACAACAGTTTAACACCAGGTCAGCTGGCGGTTCATCATCATGGCCAGCATCAAGCAAGCAGAGCAGAGGAGAGAAGAAGCCCAGTGGGTAGAACAGAGGCGTCGCAGACGGCAAAAAATTACATCGACACCCACATGACCGAGACTTCACCAACAGCAAATGCAACAGAGTCGTCTGTATGAAGATTGGGCTCTTCATCTACATAGGTGCTGCACCTCCACAACTGACTGATCCATTGTCACATCATTGTCTCGTGAGACAGATGGATGCCAACAACAAACCCATGAAAACAAACTTACCCCAGAAATACACTAATTGAACCTACTTTGGTATATCAATCACTGTGCGCTGAAAGCAGCTGTGGTTTGTCGGCAGGGCATCATGGGCCAACGCTTTGGCATGCATCGACCTCTTCTTGTGGGAGATACCAGTCGCAGAGTTCGAGCTGTTATTGGCAGAGGCTAAATCCCTCGATTTGCCAGACATTCCTGTCATTGAAAAATGGTACCAGAGAGATGACAATGCTCTACCCCCAGTGTATGTTCTGCAAGTAAGTAAACTTTCTTTATAAAAATTATGCTTACATGTTTATGATCCTGAATTCAGTTGAAACTACATGTTTGAGTTTTCTCAAGAGTGTTGAAGGAAGCCTTTTTTTTTGTTGTGAAAGTAGCTTCAGTTTTGTCAAACAAGTACTATAAAGTTTCAGTCTGCAGCCTGCCAGTTTGGCACAGTTGTTAGTGTCATTATTGAGGACAAGTAGTCATGGGGTTTGAATCCCATCAGAGGCCTTTCACCAAAGGATTTTTCATCCCTTGAAGGCTGCTACCCAGTATTTTTTTTTTTTTTTTTTTACAGCAGTCTTCTGGCAAATTATTGAACATGGAATTAGGGATATTGCTTTCCGTTCACATCATATATGTATATTGCTGTCTTGGTTGATATGGATAAGCTTGCTTTCAGTGAAATGTTTTATTTGTGTATCTAAATATGTTGACATCGCAGAGATGTCCATATTTCAGAGAGGGAGGGGAGAGAGAGAGGGAGGGAGGGAGGGAAGGAGAGAGATTAAACAAGTGAGAAGGGAGGACGAAACTGAATCAGTCAGAGCTGTGTTCCGCATTCCTTTCCAGCCAATACGATTCTATTATCACCACTATGGGACATGACACCAGGCAAAGAAGAGCAGCGTCAAAAGGACCTGGAGGGATGGAAAGACACAGACAGGCGTCTTCACTCCGTTCTCCAGGCAGCTGCTAATTCAGCATACAAGGCAAAGAAGATCTCGGAGATGTCCTGGAGGAAGTACTTCATGTCTGGTATATGCAATGAGCTTTTCACAGGAAATTTGTTCATGGTAGTACTTAACTCCCCTTCAATTATGATAGCTTGAATGCTGCATAGGCAATCCATCATCCAGGTTCTTTTTCAGAGCTTTCTGTGAGGTTGGTGCCCCCACCTTCTTTGTCCTGTTGTTGGCATTAAGCCCACACAATTGGTTCCAGCTTTTCTGTATTAGATGGTACCAGTCATTTTTTCATATGTGAAATATGTCCATGTTTCTGATTGTAAATCAAAGATAATATGGAAATTAAGGTACATGCAAAATTTGAGTTCAATATCGCAAATAGTTTCTGAGATATGGTCGTTTGAATATTTATGTTTGCTGTTAACATAATTATGCAGTCTGAACCTGTTATAAGTCATGCTGTGAGTCCAAAGTGAATATCAAGAGTGCTTTCTAGAGGTTTGAAATTATCTTTAGGACAATGACAATCAGAAAAATACAAATCATTGAGTAAAATTCAAACAATCAAAATTTTAGTCCCCAGCAAAACCAGAAAAATCATGATATTGCTCATAAAACGAGCGGAAAAAAAAAAAAAAAATTTACCACCTAACCAAAGTCAAAATAATCCACCAGTTTTCCCCAAAAACTATTTGGGATCCATAACTTATTACTTAGATTAGGTCAATTTTTTCTGGAGGCTACAGTTTGAGAACAACAAAAATATAGGCTTCCAAAGTGTCCTTACCATGGCAGTTTGAGATCTAAAAATAGACACAGAGTTGAACATAAATCCTGATTCAGGCATATATTCATATCTCCACTCGTATTTAACATAGAGAGATGGTTCACGTATCAAAATGTTTGTCTCCTCAAGACTAAGACACGGGTTAAAAATGCTACTGCATTTGAAGCACGGATATCATATTACAACTTGATACCCACCCCCACCCCCCTGAACACCCCCAAATTTCTGATGTCCTCTGCCCCACCCCTTCTTTTTGAACCCTGCTCCATCTTCGTTCTGCAAGCACAAAGGTAAGTGTATTCTCCTCATTCAGTGTAAAGGAGGACTCTATCATCTATAACAAAGAAAGCACATAAGGAACACATAACCCAGACTACCTTCACATCAGTGTCTCTTGGGCTGTATAACGCTTTTTTTTTTTTTTTATGTTGTTGGCATTTCTAGCAAAAATAGTGCACATTTTCATTTCCTAGACAACCATCCAGCCAATTCTTCAGTTTTTTCTTTCTCTTTTATGAGATCTGAGTTGACTTTTTCTGATGTTGCCTTCAGGTAATCCATTTCTTTCTTCTGAGAGTAAATCACTGATTTCAGTGCCTGACTTTCCACAAGAAATTACTCCTTCTCTCCAACAAGTTCTCTGATTTGGCTCTGAACCTTTTGATTCTCCTCTTTCAGTCTTTGGAGATCTTTTTTCATGTGAAACGCTGGCATTTATCAGCCCCATCAGTAGCACAAACACTTTCTTGGACATCAGTTCTTTCATCATCAACAGTTTGGCCTCTTCTTGTGCTCAGAACAAAATCACAGAATGTCTGCTCCAGAATGGAGAAATGTGATTGCCCACCGTCTTTCTGTTCCTCTCTGTGCTGCTTTATCAAAGCATCCACTTCTTCTTCATCTCCTGCTTGGAAGACAACTAGAATTCCTTGAGCTAAGGGAGAGTTTTTGTTATCCATTCTTAAAAGATTGTATCCTTAAAACTGTTCAGTTTCCTGTACTGTTCCAGTTCTACTACTTGCCCATTTTTCACAGAGCAGCTAAGAGGAGCAATTGACTTGTATTTCAGTAATATGTCCACAGTAACTCCAGAGACCCTACAGTAGTCACCTTTGACGTGGTCTGTCAGCATATATATCAAAAGCCCTTGCACTTCATCTGTCGCAATGTGTGTTGCCTCCTGCTGAACACGACTGATGACTGAACTGAGCAGTGGTACTCCCTCTCCAAACTGCAGACCTAGCATGCTAGATGCAGATGTGGACAGATTTTCCCAAGGCACACCATGTTGTCTTTAAGAAGACCCAGCTGCAGGAATACTCTGTTGGTGGGCTTCAGCTCTGGGAGTTTCAGGGGCCGTTCTCTTCCAGATGGAACCAAATTGGATTCAGTCCTTCGCAGATCATCACCCTCTGGGAAAAATAAAAATAGATAAATATTATTTCAGAAAGCTTTGGTTTTCTGTTACGTTTTATGACTGTGCAGTGATAATTCTTCTGGCTAATATTATCCGGCAATTTCTGCTAAAATGCATGTAATTTTGCCATTACTTTGCTTTGTAAATCAATGATTCCCTTTATTATTTCATTTCAGTAGCGTGTTGCACACTTGTAGGCATTCTTTAATTATTAGAAAAAAATATGTGTATGACATCACAGTATTTGAGTAACGTGTTTTTTTTTTTTTTCTTTCTTAAAGAATTTCCTTGTTAAAAAATTAAATCTTCTGACTAATATTATGAAGGAATTGCTGCTCGAATGTATATAACTTTGCCATTACTTTGCTTTGTAAATGATTTCCTTTGTCATACTTATTCCAGTAGTGTGTTGCATACTTGTAGGCATTCTTTACAAAAAAAAGGTCTATCTGACATCAAAGTGGTTGAGTAACCATGGTTTTTTCCTAGCTTAATTTCTTTATAAATAAAGTTGTTTTTTTTTTTCTTGTTTTGGGTACGAGTGGGGAAGGTGAATTTATGAAGACCAAACTTGTAAGCATGTGCATGCACACACACACACACACACACACACACACACACACACACACACACACACACACACAAACACACACTGACACAAAGGCTTATAAGGCCATGGTCTCTCAATCCACTTATGGAATAAAGTTATAAACAGCAAAAAAACAAAGGAACACATGATAGTTGAAACGTTTGTGCAAATACAAGTAAATTTATGGGCATGTGTTCATACACACATGGAAGCACACTGACACTGAGATTGACACTTTGAGATCAAAAGATGGCGTGGTCTTTTCTTGATTTTCATCTACAATGTTTTCTTAAAGAAAAAACTTCAGAAACAACACATTGTACGTCAGAAATAAAAACTATGTTACATGAACATCTTTCAGACTAAATTAGTGCAATATCTTGGTGCAAGTTTGTGATGTTTTTCTGTCATTTTTCAAGAAATTCATGCACCGTACTGACCTAGTTTCAAAGTTCCTGTTCCCAGTGAAGAAATAGGCATGTGGTCAAGCATGATCTATAAAATTCTTTTTTTCCCATCGATCAGAACAAAAATATCAATGTTTTTCATTAATAAATATATATTCTCTGCAAGTACTTATACAAATAGTGGTCAGGTGATTGGAAAACATCATCATATTTCTTCATTGTTTGAGGCCATTGGAAGCACTGTCGCTTGATCAGTTTCGTCTGCTATCGTGACTTGCATGTGACAGACACCGGTCAACGGTTAGTCTATGCAAATGAGGGGGCGCGCTTTCCAGGCAAAACCATGTGATAAACCAAGCATACATTCTTGTTGTAAAAAAAAAAAAAGAGCTTTCTAAAGGTGTTAGGGGATTTTTTAAATGACCAGTGGGAGCGTTTTTGTATGTCTCAAAAATTGATGATTTTTTTTAAACTCATATTTTCACATCTGGATGGAAATTGATAAATTTTCTGCATACACTGTTGGATAGCTCTTAGTTTTGTCTTTCAACGGTGTGTGCAATACATAGATGTGGTACTCTTGGAGGTTGTGAAGTGAGCTGAAAGAGACACACGCTGTTTTCAGATCATGTGCCAGACTCGATCTATTATGGTTCCAGTACAAAAGTACAAAGCAGTTAGGGAGTTTATGATGATGAACATGTTACTCCAGTCTGGAACAACAGCGGGCAGCACATTGCACCCTACGTCTTACCAGTGTATATGAATTAGCATTGTGCTGAAGATGCCTGGTTAGACAAGTGAAAGGCTGAATATTAGGCTAGGAAAAAAAAAGCACACTTACTCCAAAATTAAAGGCTGAATATAAGGCTAAGAAAAAAATCATGATTATTCCAAACTTTATTTGAGATTTATAGATGATAAGGTAGTAAATCACTAGTTTTCGCAAATGGATTGTCATACATTCTCTCTCTCTCTCTCTCTCTCTCTCTCTCTCTCTCTCTCTCTCTCACACACACACACACACACACACACACACATACACATACACACACCCACACACACACACACACACACACACACACACACACACACATACACTACTCACTCAACACACACTCTCTCTCTCACGCATAGACACTCGGTCACTTTCTAGAATCAACAGATGGGCAAGGTGAGAACTTTAATCATTGTTCTTCCAATGTTCCAGTGACAGACCATGAGATGATCAATGGCATAGTACAAGCGCCTAACCCTGACAGGCATACCTTGTTCTTCACGCGAGAACTGACAGGCTTGACACAAGAGGCTTTGGCCCATAAAATGGCAGAAAAGCACATTGACATTGTGGAGAAAAATGGAAAGGTAAGTCTTCCTGTAGCTTTTTTTTTTTGTGAAAACATAACATTATTTACATGACTTGATTTGATCCATGATACATGTACATGTAAATGTGTTAACTTTTTGCTACAGTAGGACCTCTTAATAATGACACCAGAAAGGCTGAGAAAAGGATCTTAAAATGAGAAGTAGTCGTAATTGGAAAAGGGGATGTGGTTGGAAGCAGTGAAGAGAGAGGGGGTGAGAGGTAAATTTGGAGAGAGGTAAATTTATCATCATAGACAGAGACAAAAGTGATCCAGGAAGAAAAGTCTTCAAACAGAGGGTAACCATCGTAGGAGGGTGTCTTTCTTTTGGCGACGTCGCTGGATTGTCCTGATTTGTCTCAGGATGATTTGTCATATAAATGGTGATTTTGTGAATGAAATAATCTATGGCAAATATCATCTTCGCTTGCATTTAAAAGTTCTTAATTGATAACTTCATTGATAAAGAGTTTGATTGTAACTTTCAAGAATGCTCTTTGATGGAGGCAGTTGCATTGAATTATATCTTTTCCCTAGAATTTAAACACAGATTTCAGCATTCCTGTCCATGTTCCTTGTGGAACCTGTGTCAGCCTAGAAGACAGTCACTTCTGAAATTCCTGTCCATGTTCCTTGTGGAACCTGTGTCAGCCTAGCAGACAGTCACTTCTGAAATTCCCTGTCCATGTTCCTTGTGGAACCTGTGTCAGCCTAGCAGACAGTCACTTCTGAAATTCCTGTCCATGTTCCTTGTGGAAACCTGTGTCAGCCTAGCAGACAGTCACTTCTGAAATTCCTGTCCATGTTCCTTGTGGAACCTGTGTCAGCCTAGCAGACAGTCACTTCTGAAAATTCCTGTCCATGTTCCTTGTGGAACCTGTGTCAGCCTAGCAGACAGTCACTTCTGAAATTCCTGTCCATGTTCCTTGTGGAACCTGTGTCAGCCTAGCAGACATGTCCTGTTCCATGTCACCTGTGTCACTAGCAGACAGTCTGA
>JADBJO010013601.1:40000-45000 GCA_016801955.1 Conus betulinus
AATCTGAATCCAGGATGGAACTCGAAGAACTTCAGCCGAACGCTGTCCAGACGGAGCCGTTGCAGAGCTGATGGAAAGCACGGTGCTTTTCATCTGTGTGAATTTCCAAAGGCGAGGCGTGTGTGACTGCCCTCTGTGTGACTTGCCAAAGGCGAGGCGTGTGTGACTGCCCTCTGTGTGAATTGCCAAAGGCGAGGCGTGTGTGACTGCCCTCTGTGTGACTTGCCAAAGGCGAGGCGTGTGTGACTGCCCTCTGTGTGACTTGCCAAAGGCGAGGCGTGTGTGACTGCCCTCTGTGTGACTTGCCAAAGGCGAGGCGTGTGTGACTGCCCTCTGTGTGACTTGCCAAAGGCGAGGCGTGTGTGACTGCCCTCTGTGTGACTTGCCAAAGGCGAGGCGTGTGTGACTGCCCTCTGTGTGAATTGCCAAAGGCGAGGCGTGTGTGACTGCCCTCTGTGTGACTTGCCAAAGGCGAGGCGTGTGTGACTGCCCTCTGTGTGAATTGCCAAAGGCGAGGCGTGTGTGACTGCCCTCTGTGTGACTTGCCAAAGGCGAGGCGTGTGTGACTGCCCTCTGTGTGACTTGCCAAAGGCGAGGCGTGTGTGACTGCCCTCTGTGTGACTTGCCGAAGGCGAGGCGTGTGTGACTGCCCTCTGTGTGACTTGCCGAAGGCGAGGCGTGTGTGTGACTGCCCTCTGTGTGACTTGCCAAAGGCGAGGCGTGTGTGACTGCCCTCTGTGTGAATTGCCAAGGCGAGGCGTGTGTGACTGCCCTCTGTGTGAATTGCCAAGGCGAGGCGTGTGTGACTGCCCTCTGTGTGAATTGCCAAGGCGAGGCGTGTGTGACTGCCCTCTGTGTGAATTGCCAAAGGCGAGGCGTGTGTGACTGCCCTCTGTGTGAATTGCCAAAGGCGAGGCGTGTGTGACTGCCCTCTGTGTGAATTGCCAAAGGCGAGGCGTGTGTGACTGCCCTCTGTGTGAATTGCCAAAGGCGAGGCGTGTGTGACTGCCCTCTGTGTGAATTGCCAAAGGCGAGGCGTGTGTGACTGCCCTCTGTGTGAATTGCCAAAGGCGAGGCGTGTGTGACTGCCCTCTGTGTGAATTGCCAAAGGCGAGGCGTGTGTGACTGCCCTCTGTGTGAATTGCAAAGGCGAGGCGTGTGTGACTGCCCTCTGTGTGAATTGCCAAAGGCGAGGCGTGTGTGACTGCCCTCTGTGTGAATTGCCAAAGGCGAGGCGTGTGTGACTGCCCTCTGTGTGAATTGCCAAAGGCGAGGCGTGTGTGACTGCCCTCTGTGTGAATTGCCAAAGGCGAGGCGTGTGTGACTGCCCTCTGTGTGAATTGCCAAAGGCGAGGCGTGTGTGACTGCCCTCTGTGTGAATTGCCAAAGGCGAGGCGTGTGTGACTGCCCTCTGTGTGAATTGCCAAAGGCGAGGCGTGTGTGACTGCCCTCTGTGTGAATTGCCAAAGGCGAGGCGTGTGTGACTGCCCTCTGTGTGAATTGCCAAAGGCGAGGCGTGTGTGACTGCCCTCTGTGTGAATTGCCAAAGGCGAGGCGTGTGTGACTGCCCTCTGTGTGAATTGCCAAAGGCGAGGCGTGTGTGACTGTCCTCTGTGTGAATTGCCAAAGGCGAGGCGTGTGTGACTGTCCTCTGTGTGAATTGCCAAAGGCGAGGCGTGTGTGTGACTGTCCAGGAATCCCGCCAAACGTCGCGATAAAAAAAAAAAAGGCGGCTAATGCGACTGTCTGGCACCGAGCTGATTCGCTCTCTATGTGCCCGAAACGCTAATGAGACCCCCATGGAGAACTTGCAGAAGGTCAGACGAAAAGTATTTTTGTGTGTGTGTGTGTGTGTGTGTGTGTGAAACCACAGACTGTGCTGGACACAGACAGCAGACAGACCGATGGGCAGACAGACAGACGGACAGATAGATGGACAGACAGACAGATGGACAGACAGACAGATGGACAGACAGATGGACAGACAGACAGACAGACAGACAGACAGACAAAACACGCTTTGTGTATTAGATGTACGATTGACAACTCCATCAGTATAATTGTAGACAACCAAAACTGATTTATATCTTATTTCATAATCATGTTTATGTCTTATTCTTAAAAATAACCTAAGCGTCGTTACCTCGGCGCCGAACAAAATGGAACCCACAGCACGGCTGTCTTACCACGTTGTTAGTTCCCTTCGGTTATGAGTCTGGTTACAGAGCGTTCATTTCCTTCCATCTGGAACCGAAATTCAGCGGTCTAGTTAATGATCTTGATGGCTGAATTTAGTTCCAGACTTTTTTTTTTCCTTCCGGGTCCGGGGTTGAGAGTTGGAGTTGAATTGATGTCTGAATTAATCAGAACACTGTTCAGGGCATGTCGTTCCTGGAACAGGGTCCGTTGGGACTCGTTTTTTTTTTTTTTTTTTTTTTTTTTTTTTTTTTTTTTTTAAAGTCTTTTTTTTTCGGGTTTGACAATTTTATGTTTATGCCCCCGCGGCTGGATTTGATTTTTTTTGGGTGGGGGGGGGGGGGGGGGGGGGGGGGGGGGGGAGGCGTTTACCGTCCCGATATGGCCTTGTGTGAACGGCTGAGCTACAAAGGGTGAGAGGGAAGATGAAAGCCATGTTCTCCTCAACAAAACGCTTCCGCCATCTCCCTGGGGCCCGGTCTTTGATAAAAACTGCCCCCTCTCCCCCCCCCCCCTCCCTCCCCCCGTCTATTATCAACACAAACGGCCGAATCCCCAAGTCGAGCGTAAAACGCTGAAAACGGCGCTGGTCTTAATTACAGAACTGAAACGGTGCCATGGCGGTGTGGTGTGTTGCGGGCTTTTTCTCATTACTGGAGTGAGGGGGAGGTGGGGGAGGGGGAGGGGGAGGGGGATGGGGTGGGGGTGGGGGTGGACTGACCTGGGCCAGGTCTCCAGGGCCTACAGAGAACCGTCACAGATGGAGGAGGGGTGGCCTTGTCTGAGAAGTCATCAACGCTGCGTCCGTAATGCCCGCTGGTGGGTATCCCCGGGATGAGATTGATACAATAGAGTAAGAGTTAGGCCCGATGCTTGCTGAATGTAACAACAACCCACTGTGAATGAACGAATTTTTTGATTTAACGTGTTTTATCGCCATGATTAGTGATATTACACGGGCATCCGAATATAGTCTGTTGTGTTGTGTTGTGTTGTGTTGTGTTGTGTTGTGTTGTGTTGTCTGGTTCTGTGTTGTATTGTTATTGCATTGATTTTTGTTCCACTGTTGAACTTTGATTTGGCTGCATATTTGGCGATGGGAAATTTGCATGACTTTTTTTTTTTTTTAAAGAAATGATCATGATCATAACTGCCATACATATGGCGTCAGAATCATGGAGCTGTGCGCTGACAAGGACGCTCTCTGTCTGTCTCTTTGTCTGTCTTTATGTCTGTCTCTCTGTCTGTCTTATGTCTCTCACCTCCCGCGCTCCCTTAATCACTCACTCTCACTTCCTCTTTTCTTCCCTCCCTCCCTCCCCACTCTCTCTCTCTCTCTCTCTCTCTCTCTCTCTCTCTCTCTCTCTCTCTCTCTCTCTCTCGTGCACACGCACACGAAGGAACGCAAGCACGTAAGTCTCTGTCTCTGTCTGTCTGTCTGTCTGTCTCTCCTCTCTGTCTCTGTGTCACACACACACACACACACACACACACACACACACACACACACACACACACACACACACACATACACACACGCGCGCGCGCGCGCGCGCGTCCACACACACACGTCCACACAGACTTACACACACACACACACACACACACACACACACACACACACACACACACACACACACACACACACACACACAAACACACACACGCACATACACACGCACATACACACACACTCTCTCTCATACTCACACATAATCACACATACTCACACATACTCACACTCACACATACTCACACACATAAACACACGCACGCACGCACGCACGCACACACACACACACACACACACACACACACACACACACACACACACACACACACACACACACACACACACACACACGTTGGCGCTCACTCGCAATCCCCAATTCCTAACGCTGCACGAGAACACCGGAACACTGCAGGCAGCGTTTGGAAGACGGAGGACCCGCAAAGCGCTGTTTGAAAAGCTAAACTTTCCTGGCCGGACTTGAAAGATGGAAGAGGAATGGAATGTCTGATACTGAATGGAACTTGGTTCCAGACCTGGAGACCGTGGATAGGGAAGGAATGGAAGCCAGCCACGGGGAAAGCCAGCCCCACAGTACAGCGCACCCCATTTAAAAAGGCATCTGGGCGATTGTTTATGTCCGCTTTACGTTCGGCTTTGTGTGTGTGTGTGTGTGTGTGTGTGTGTGTGTGTGTGTGTGTGTGTGTGTGTGTGTGTGTGTGTGTGTGTGTGTGTGTGTTTATCTGTCTGTCTCTATTTTCTGTATACCTGTTTCTCTGTGTCTGTCGGTCTGACCTGTCTGTCTCTGTCTCGGTCGATTTGCCGGTCTCTGTCTGTCTGTTGTCTGTCTGTCTGTTTTCTGTCTGTCTGACTGACTCTGTGTGTGTGTGTGTGTGGGGGGGTGGGGGGTGGGGTGGGGGGGTGGGGGGGGGGGGGGGGGGAGTGCGTGTGTGTGTGGCTGCGAGCGCGCATGTGTGTGTATATATGTTTGTGATTTGTTTTGCATGTGTATGCGCGCGCGCAGGCGCATCGTATAACTGGTCTACGCATGCAAAATGTACTGATTACTGTATGTAATTTGGTCCGTTGTCTGTGGCGTGTAGAAAACTGTCCCTGTACTTTTCTGCTTTCTACGTTGTTCCCTTCGTTTGCCTTTTGGTGAAGTTCGCTTGTCAAGAAAAGACCACTGGGTGCTCTCTCTGTCTCTCTCTCTCTCTCTCTCTCTCTGCTCTCCTTGCTCTCAGTGGTCTCTTTATTATTATAAATGTCTCTTTTTCTCTCTCTATTTCTCTTT
>JADBJO010013601.1:50000-51665 GCA_016801955.1 Conus betulinus
TATTCCTGTTGTTGATTTTCTAGTGCTGCGCATGTCTTGTATTCTGGCTACAGAAGACAACGTTGGTTTTGTTTTTTCTCTTTCTTCACTTCCCCACGATTTGTGAACAACAATGACGTCATTAAAACGGCACTAGCATTCCGAACAAATGGACACACCAGGTAAGTGTGTGCTTGTGGCTGGGGGTGGGGGTGGAGGGGGGGGGGGGTTATTGCTCAAGTGTCTATAGATTTATTGGATGCGAAAGTTTATAGACGTGCGTGTTTCTTTTTTCTTCTGTTTCATGCGGTTGCTTAATTCGTCTGGGTATTTTGTTGCTCTGCATCCCAGAAAATTTTTGATTCCAGTGTTTACAGACATCGTGGTTTCTTATACGTTCAACGTACATAGAGAAATAAATGAAAAGAGGAAGAGAGCAGGTTTGTAAAATGGGTGTTCAGGAGTGGATATGGATAGACGTTTGTGAACGGGGGGGGGGGGGGGGGGTATCAATACATGTATGTCCACAGTGGTTTTGTTTGAACGTGCGGCTGTCCTCTCTGTGTGTTTCAACCGTCCTGTGTTCATTGTTTTCCTGGTGATAAGGTCAGGACAAACACCACAAGTGCAGGAGATTGCTGCAAAGAGGGGGGCTTTGCGAAGACTAGCGGTGCCTGTGTTTAATCTGCACAGGGCCCTCAGGCGGGTCGTGAATACCGTCTTTTAAACCTAAACCAAGGATGAGTGTGTGGAGACTGGGTCTGTGGGGTGGGAGGTGTGGGGGTGGAGGTAGAGTGTCCTTGGAGTGACCTTGATATTGCAGACGCTTGCACGGGCACGGCCCTGCTTGTTCTCTAGTGTTCCTCATCATCGGATTTTTTTTTTTGTAGGTCGTTCTTGTCATAACAAAAGATATCTTCAATCAGTTTGTGTATGTTTTTTTTTTTTTTTTTTTTTTTTTTTAACTCTTTTGAGAATTTTGATTTACCATTACTAGTAATCTTGCCCCAAATACCACAAGTGAAATATTCAAGTCACCTATCCCTTACACAGATCTGGAACCCCAAAGTTCACTGTTGTGTCAGAGCCAGTGGGCTGGAACGCAAGGCGAAGAATACAGAAGTTGAGATCCGTCCAGACCAGAAAGAATTCTTGCCATCTGCCAGCAGTTGTCATGAAGAGTAAAACAGTTTGGTGCTGACTGAACAAAGGCCAGTCTTTTTGTGCAAGGTGAGGGGACTCCATGGTGTCACGCCATCCTGTGAGCCGTCTACTGATAAAACCATGCGCTATCAAAGTGCTGAGATTTATGTGACATTCGACAATCCCTACACCTCACACTCCTTTAAGACCTTGTATGGGAAGGTTCCATCACATGTTAGGCGGTAAACAACAACAAAATTAAATTGAACAGCGATAGAGTAAAGTTGTTAGTGGAGAAGAAAGCCGTCGTCGTACCCCCCCCCCCCCCCTCCTCCCCAATGTATTTATATTATAATTGTTATAATGAATACTTACATAGCGCCTATTCCTGGCTACAGACCAAGCTTTAAGCGGTTTACATTCCACACTCGTTTACACCAACGGGCTGCCTACCTGGGTAGTGCAGGACTAAAGAGCTGCCAGCTGGCGCTTCATTCAGTCGTTTCCCGTTTCATCCAGTCCATATCTTTCAATATCATTCAC